>CABHPH010148395.1:2859-24393 GCA_902168325.1 Peromyscus nudipes
TGTGCTAGGGGTCGTGCTAAACACTTTATGTTTAGAAACTCATTCAGTAACCATAGCAACTTCATGATTTGTAAATATCACACATTATTCCTGTTTATTTGTTTTAAAGGAAATGGAGAGGTCAAATCTTTGCCCAAGATCGCACAGTTAATGAGTGGCAGAGGTGAGATTTGGTAGCAGACAATACTATGTGTTTAGCAGAGTGAGGAGAGTTTCTCACAGGTGCTTACAAACATACACTTGTTCGCTTTCCTTTCCTGCCCACTTGATGGAAACAATCAAGTTTGGGCTTTGTAAAAACGCTGGAAAGTGTGTGGTCAGGAGTAGGAACTTGTAGGGACGCCCAGGGTAGATGGGGAAACCTTGGTGCCATCAGCCAGCCAATGTCCATCTGGGGATGGCAGACAGAGATGTTGCTTAAACCATGGACAGAAAGATGACCCAAACCCGAGGCTGTAGCTGAGTAGGGTTGGCGTTAAGCAAGGACATAACCATGAAGCTTTATGTTCTCCACGAGGGCAGAGTAAGAGGGTTGATGGGAAAATGACACACCCTAGAGCTCACTGGGATGTGAGGCTACCAGGACATTCCAGGGAGGCATCTGCTCAGGCCTCAGAGACAGAAATTCTCCCTGGCCAATGAGAAATCATGAAAGGTGAAAGCAGTCTTCAGTCAATCCTGGCAGGAAGGGCTGGGGCCCCGAGCCTGAAGGCACACCTCACAGCTCTCTCCAGTAGTCAGTCTCCAGCCAGGGCTTTCCTGACTGTAACAGCCTAAGCTTCACCTGAATCTGCCACTGGAGTCACTCGGAGTGGATGAGGGATGTCATACCGGTGCCCACTAGGTTCTTGCACCAAAGAGCCTGGCACATCCTGATGGTGTCCCGGATACCTTGTGGATTCCCATTTAGTGTCCTGAGGTCGAGACCTACTCTTCAGGAAAGAGAGGAGAAAGCAACCTCCTTATGGTTGCTCCTCCCCAGAAAAGGCCTTCAGGACCTGGTGGCTACATTTATGTTCTGGGTCTAGGTCCTTGGGATACTGAGGTAGAATCAAGGTGCTTTCCAGGTCACCTCTTAGCACTGGGAAATTGGTCCTGTTTCTGATCCATGCTTTTATTCCTCGAATCCTGGGACAAATCTTGGAACCCACAGAGGGAGATCACTGGAGGTTGGTTGGTGTGATTCCCAGAGGTTATCATATCCTTTCCATGTGGGATGGTTGGTCTTGTCAGTTTGAGGGGATCTGGAATCACCTAGAGTTTGGCTGAGAAGAGCAGAGCCAGCCTGAGTGAGGATGATGCCATTGCATGAGCTGGAGCCCTAGACTAAATAAAAAGAAGAAAGCCAGTGGCACACCAGCACTCACCACCCTCTGCTTTCAGGTGACAGGCATGTGACCAGCGACCTCACATTCCTACTGCCGTGCCTTCCCCGCCATGATGGACTGTGCTCCCTCAGACTGAGAGCCCAAACAAATCTTTTTTTACTTAAGACGCTTACGTCAGAACACTGGGAAATGAATGCAGCATGTTAAGACCCTTTGACGGTTGGCCAGTGGGATGGACACAGGTGCAGAAGTGGGGAGGTGTCATCGGAGTTCCCGGGTTCAGCTTCACTGATCACGCAGTGTGCCTGGTACCAGTGAGTCTGTTCTTTCTCCCTCAGCAAATGAGGAGTGATGGAGAGAAGCCAGCCAGCTCACTGGAAGACAGAGAAAAATCAAGGCCAGAGAGTCCAAGATTTCTCTCTTCTACAAGACCCGCGGTCTCAGTGCAGATGGTTGTGCTGGAACCAGAGTCTGAGGAAGCTTTACATTGCTTCACTCTTGCTCCAGAGAGTTCCTGAGGTCTTGACCTGGCTCCCTCCCTCCAGTTTAAGAACTGAGTCTAGAGCCAGGGGTGGCAAATGGAGATGAGGATTAGGGTCCAGGTTGTAGAAGAAAGTTCACCCACCTCGGATGCCTGTCCAGGGCAGGGCAGGGCCACCTTGGAGAGTAAGTATAAGTTCATAACAAACCAGGATCAGAACACAAAACAGCATAGGACCACAGAGTCATGTTAAAGATGCTAAGACCTGGGATCATGAAGGTCTGACTGGAGTTGTAGACAGGGCTTGAAGACAGTGGTCAGGAGAAAGGAATTCCCTCCCAATCTGACTCTCTACAGGAGAGATGGCCTTGTGTGCCTTAAAAAAAAAAAAAAAACAAACTTTCTTTTTAGAAGTTTATTTATTGGTTGTGTGTGTACGTACACACATGCCATGGTATGTGTATGGAGGTCAGAGGACAGCTTTGTGGAGTGGGTTGTCGCTTTCGACTCTGCTTTAAGTGGGCTCAGGAATCTAACTCAGTTCACTGGCACGCACAGCCAGCTCCTTCACCACACTGAGCCATCCTCCCCAGGGTGCCTTATTGAAAGCAAATCTCATTGGCATGACTGGCACATGGCTTTGGACAAATGATGGGAAAAGCTCTCTTCCAGTGTCAGGGCAGAGTGACCTTGGCAACACTTTGATTTTGGATGTCTGGCCTCCAAAACTGCAAACTAATCAGTTACTACTGTTTTAAGGCAACTTCTTCTGCTCAACTGGATTTTACTGTTCCTCCCATTTCGTTCACCCTTTCCTTTACCTACTGACATTTTGCCAGTCCATCTTCTGTTTTCTTTGAGATGTTTTACAGTTTTAGAAGAAATACTTTTATGTGCATGGTGGTCCATTTTGGGGTTAATTCCAGTGTGCAGTATAGTTATATCCCCCATGACCACAAATATTTGGTACCAGTTGTTGGATTTCTACCCCCATGCTGAATCAGCACATTTGGTAGAAGTCAACACGTAAGGTCTACTTTTGTACTCTCCTCTGCTGTGCTAATGTCTGTTCATGCAGCGACGTCACAGGCCCTTGACTAAGACAATCTTAGATTTTATAGTTTGACTCGAAATTAAATGTCTCTCCCTCCCCCTCTTCTTTCCCTGCCATAGGCTCAGGATTGACCCAGGGGCTTTGCACATGCCAGGCACACTCCACCACTGAGCTAACTTTTCAACAGCAAAGTGCTTCCATTTAAAAAGTGTTTGGGCTACTTAAGGTCAATGCCCACATAAATTTGAAAATCACATTAACAGTTTCAAAAAAAAAAAAGTCTTTGGTTTTATGGTGATTGAGTTGAAAACATTTGATAAATTGGCATTTTAGCAACACCCAAGTATCCCCATCCACCAATATGGCACATCTCCCCATTTGTTTAGGTTTTCTTTAATTTGTCTTAGCAGTGTTTTGTAGTCTATAAAGTTTCAGTTGTATTGTGGAACCTTCAATTTCAATTTCAAATTTTATCTTGATATCTTTGAGCTTCACGAGGCCCCAAAGTCCTCACCATGATCTCCTTTGCCCTCACCAAACAGATGCTCCACAAATTAAAAAAAGAAAGAGCCTCCATGTGGCCAGTTCCCTGTTAGCTATAACCTATTAGATCCTCAGACATCAGTTTTCGGCCAGACTACAACATAATTCAAGCAAACTGATCACACCCACTCAACAGGCCACCCCATTCTCATGTTACTACAGAGCAGCAGCTGTTGCTCATAACTCGGCTGTTTCTCTATGTTCTCAAGTATGACACCTGGAGGGCCCTGAGTGACATTCGGTATTCTTCCCACATTGAGCTGTGAGACCACGTAGCAACTCAACGTTTATCATCACATCTCTCCAGTGCTGGGTGTTAGATGTAACTGTCTCATATTCTTTGGGGGAACATGAAGGTGGTTCCTTCACCAACAGAGTAAACAGGAAGTGATCAGCACATAGGCCTTATTCATCTTTCATAAAGTATATTTCTAAAAGATGTATTTTTAAAGTCATGGTAAGATAAACATATCATACAACCTTTTAAGGTTTACACCTTGGTTGCAATAAGCTCATGAACATTACTGTGCAAACAACCCATTCATCCATCTCTACAACTTTTTTTTTATTTCTAAAATGGAAACTATATTAATCAAACAGCAGCTCTCCATTCCTATAGGTAGGTCCTGGTGACCATCGGTCTACTTTCTGTCTCTATGAATTTGGCAGATCTATATGGCTTGTATAGTGACACTGTGTGTGTGTGTGTGTGTGTGTGTGGTGTGTGTGTGATTGGCTTATTTCACATATCTTAACATCTCTAAGATTCACTCATATTGTAGCATGGGTCATTCTCCTTTATTCTGAAGATGGAGGATTATTATTTCATTAAATATGTTTACCACAGTTTGTTTATTGACTCATCTGCTAATTGATCCTATTTTAGATCCCTTGAGAGAGAGAGAGAGAGAGAGAGAGAGAGAGAGAGAGTGTTTTACTGGGAATTGAACCCAGAGACTTGGTTATACCAGGCAAATACATACTACATCGCCAATCCAAGGCATTACTTTTTATATTTCTTTTCCTAAATGTTTTATTTGCTCAGATCTACATTTATAAAACTCAATGACCTCTGCTGACCCTTATTCTTCTACATGAGAACCTTTGATTGACAGGGCAATGATTCTCTCTCTTTTTTACATTTTTTATAAAGATGTTTATTTTATGTGTATGAGTGTTTTGCCTGCATGTAAAAATGTGTACCACATGCATGCCTGGGAGATCAGAAGAAGGCATGAGATTCTCTGAAACTGTTACAGTGGATGGGTCAAAAGCTGCAATGTGGATGCTGGGAATCAAATCTGGATCCTTTTCAAGAGCAGCAACTGCCCTTAACTGTTGGGCCATCTCTCTAGCCCCAGGGGCCGTGATTCTCAATGAGCAATGTGAATGTCTCCAATGCCCAGGCCCCACTTTTGGGTCTGGATAAAGTTCCCAGACTTGCAATCTTTGAGGGGAAGACTTCCCTGGATTAAAATCAGTGGAGTGTTAGTTTATGAACAATGGATGCGCCCCTCCCCACTTCCATTCATGTGTTCCTTACACTCTGTTCTGAGGCTCCACTGTGAGCAAAAACCGGAAGCAGAAGCGGCACCAGAGAGTCAAGTAGACACTGCAGTTCCATGTGGGGTACACAAGGGGCTTGACAGAGCCTTGTGGGCAGAGTGGATAGATTTTGTGGTCCTGGGTGCCTCTGCGGTTGTTGTAGTTTGGGGAGCTGGAGTGGCCTCCCCACAAGGCCTGGTTATAACCCTCCAAGAATGAGGCTCCTTGTTGAGGTTAAGCCTGTGGGTCATGGTCACTACAGCCTTGGACTTTCTGGCTTTGTCTTGGGAGGGCTATTTCACGCTGTTTCCAAACGCTCTGTCCTCAGTGGAAAGTTTTGGTCTCTGGGCACAGAGAGAGAAGGACCTGTCAGCTCTAGCATGTTCCATGACGGCTGAGCTGTCCATGTTTTTTGGTCTCAGTCCACCCTGCCTTGTTTGTTTACCATCTGGGTTTTTTCTCCTAGCAGGATTACCAGTCTCTCTTCCCTCCACACCACACCTGAACCATTCGGCCATTCTCCGCTCTTCCACCTGACCAGCGCTTCTGGAAACATTGTTCTCCCGATTGCCCAGAATCTGTAAACCCAGCTTACAAGCCAAATCCTGGGGCTCAGGGAGGCGTGAAGGAGTCCCAAGTTACACGCTTGACTTCCTCGCAGTTCTGTATGGAGGAGCGGCTCTGCCCATTGTCCACCAGCATAGCCCAGAGGCCTCCAGATGGCAAGTAGGGGGTTCAAGCAGGAGGATCAGAAGTTCGCAGTCATCCTCCTCTCCATAGCAAGGCTAAGCCTGGGATATGTGAGATCTTGTCTTAAAAATAAACTCAAATACCAGCTTTCCATTTACTCTTTCTCCAGCCCCTGGAAATCATCCCTGTACTGTCTCTCAAGATGAATTTGACTCCTCGAGGTACCCCATCCAAGTAGAATCATATAGCTTTTGTCTTTTGTGACTTTCCTCCACTGAGAATATATTCAGATTTCATCCATGTGGTAGCATGTGTCAGAATATCTGTTGCTGGAGTGCTTCTCTCCAGCTCCCAAGTCCCGCCAGTCTCCAGCTCCCAAGTCCCGCCAGTCCCTGGTTCCCTGACCGAACCCATTCATAAAATGAACACACAGACGCTTACATTATTTAAACTGCTTGGCCATTAGCTCAGGCCTATCATTGTCTAGCTCTTACTCTTATATTTAGCCCATTTCTATTAATCTCTACTTTGCCACGTGGCTCGTGGCTTACCGGTACTTTACATCTTCCTTCTCCTTGCCGCGGCTCCAGCCAGTCTCCCCCTTCACCTTCCTGTTTCCTCTCTTCTCCTCTCTGTTAGTCCCGCCTATACTTCCTGTCTGGCTACCGGCCAATCAGTGCTTTATTGATACAGAGTGATATCCACAGCAAATATCTTTCTTCTTTGAAGCTAAACTATATTCTACTGTATGGTGCGTCATGTTTCATTTCTCCATCTATCCACCAATAGACATGGGTTGCTTCTACTCCTGGGCTGTTCTGGACAGTATTGCAATCGGTGTGGGTGTGCAAGCATCTCTCTGAGGTTCTTTCACATGTATGTACAGAGGCAGAGCTTATGCATTGTATGGTAATTTCCACTTTTAATTTTGTTTGAGATGCCATCATCCCATTTATCATAGCAGCTATGGCATTCTGCAGTCCCACCAACAGTGCCCAAGGGTTTCTCCACAGCCCACCCACACTTGCTGTTTTCTAATTTTTTCTGTAGTAACTATCTTAATTGGGTAGAGGCAATATTTCATTGTAGTTTCAATTTGCATTTCCCTACTTATTAGAGACAATGGCCTCTTTTCTCTTTCTTTCTTTCTTTCTTTCTTTCTTTCTTTCTTTCTTTTTCTTTTCTTTTCTTTTTTCTTTTTTCTTTTTTGGTTTTTCGAGACAGGGTTTCTCTGTGTAGCTTTGCGCCTCTCCTGGAACTCACTTGGTAGCCCAGGCTGGCCTCGAACTCGCAGAGATCGGCCTGGCTCTGCCTCCCGAGTGCTGGGATTAAAGGCATGCGCCACCACCGCCCAGCTTCTTTTCTTTTTTTAAAGAAATGCCTATTCAAATCTTCTACCTGCCTTAAAATTCAGGTCATCTTTTTCACTGCTACTGCTAAGTTGTAGGAACTCCATATATCTTGAATATATGTGTGTTAATATTATGTATAACACAAATGTTATGTATTATTAGTATTATAATGTCAATCCCTCCTCAGTTCCGTGGCTCGCAAGTGTTTTCTCCCATTCTGGAGGTTGCACTTTCGCTTCATCAGTTGAGCACAGACGTGTTAAATGTTGACGACGAATTTGTCTGTGTTCATTTTCGATGTTGCTATGCAGCTATTCCTCCGGGTTGGACACGATCATTGCCATCTTGGGTCAGGGTAACTGTGATACCTGCATGAAGCTCTCACCTGATCCTTCCTGTTAGCATACTCTAGTGAGGGGGGGGGGCTGAGACTCCTAAGGCTCACAAGGCCCCTCCCTTCCCTGAGGTCATACAAGGGGCACATGATTGACAGGCAGAGACTCTGAGTAGAGTTGTCCATGAGTTGTACGGGGGACTTCCCAGTGGTGGGACTGCCCTTGAGCGGTCTGTGTTTTTGTAAATAACCACCACAAAGTCGTTAGTTCATCCAGACAGACTGGGACAGAATCGTTTGGATCTGGAGTAAATAGTCTCCCCAGGAGCAGTCACACAATAGATGTCAGACTTTGGTGTCATAGCTAGGGAACCCTTGCCAATCAGTGCCATAAAGGTTTCTCTGTAGGAGTTTTGTAGTTTCAGGTCTTAGGCCTATTTTGAGCTAATTTTTGTACATGGTGTAAGGTCCAGTTTTATCCCTTTGTGTGCAGATGTTAAATTTTAAAAAACCATGTGACCATTTCTGGGGTTCATTTCTGGGGTCTTTATTCTATAGCTAAGATCCACCTATGAAAAACATGAGGTATCTGTCTGAAGAGGCCTATTTCACCTCACAGTGATTTATAATTTCGTCTATTTCATCTATTTCCCTACCAATGTCATGATTTCCTTTGTCTTTACAGCTGAATAAAATTCCAGTGTACACATGTGGCACATTGTCTTTAGCTGTTTCTCTGTTGACAGTCATCGAGGATTGTTCCATGTCTTGGTTTTTGTGAATGATGTAACAGTAAACATGAATATGAAAGTATTGCTGTTGATTCAGAGGCCTTTGGGTACAGACACAGAAGTGGGACAACTGGATAATATGGCAGTTCTACTTTTAGGTCTTCTAGAAGCCTCCATATGGCTTCCACAGTGACTAGACTGGTTTATACTCTCACTAATAGCAAATAAGGCTCCTTTTCCTCTACATGCTCGCCAGCATTTTTTGTTTGTTTGTTTATCATTCTGACTGGGATTGAGATGAAATCTTAAAGTAGTTTTAATTAGCATTTTCCTGATTGCTAAGGATGTTGAACATTTTTTTTTCTTTCAAATATTTACAAGTGCATGTTTCTTCTTTTAAGAACCATCTATTTAAAAAAAGGAATAACGAAATAGAAAATCACTAAAAGGTGGAAAAACCTTACATGCTCATGGATTGGCAGGATTAGTATTATGAAAATGACTATTTTACTGAAATCAGACTATAGATTTAACACAATCCCCTTAAATTTTCCAATAATATTCTTCACAGAACTAGAAAAAGCAATCTTAAAATGCATATAGAAGTGAAAAGACAAAATACCCACTGGTCAAAACAATCCTAAGAAACAAGAACAATATTGGAGCTATCATAATTCCTGACTTCAAAAACCATACCACAGAGTCACAGTGATAAAACAGCACAGGACACACACACACACACACGCACACACACACACACACACACACACACACACACACACACACTCACATGCATACTCGTGGCTACAGAAACTGATGGAATAGAATAGAGGACCAAGAACTAAGTCCACAGTTATAATCGTCTTATTTTTGACAAGAGTGTCAAAAACATGTATTCGGGGAAAAGCCTACCAACTAGTGTTGCTGGGATAACTGGATGGCCACATCCAGAAGAATGATATGAGATCCACATCTCTCACCCTGCACAAAAATAAATTTAAAATGGATCAGAGATCTGAAACATTGAAACTGCTAGAGAAAAATGTCAGAAAAATGCTTCAAGTTTCAGATATAAGATCTTCCTGAAAGGACTCCGATAGCACAAGACATACCCCCAAGAACTGACAAATGGGTTCCCTGAAATTGAAGTTTCTATACAGTGAAAGAAACACTTGCCAGAGTAAAAAGACAGCCCACAGGACAGGCAGAAAACCACACTGTGTCTGTAGCCGGAAGCAGAAAGACAGATGCCTGCTGCTGCTTAGCCCTTCTCTTTTCCCGCTTTTTTTCATTTCTCTCAGGACCTTAGCCCATGAGGTGCTGCCATCCACATGGAGGCTGTGTCTTCTCTCCTCAGTTTACCCCCTCTGAGAACACCCACAGAGACACATCGCTTACAGGATTCCAAATCTAATCAAGTAGACAAGGAAGATTAACTGTTGTAGCACTTCCTTGGGGGATATTGTGTAACCATTTTTCATGAGAGTAAAACCTTCCACCGTGGAGGAGCTCATTAAGACACGGGACATCAGAAAGGAGGAGGTGAAATGCTCCCGCTTGAAATGTTGCTTTTATTCTTTACCAATAAACATTCAGGAGTCAGATATTGAGATAAAAGCCTGAAAGATCAGAGAAGCAGAGAAGCCACCAGTCCTTCCAACCTGCTCCATTCCTTCCTCCAAACAGAGAGCTGGATCCCTTTCTGCCCCCACCTTACTACTTCCTCTCCCATCTATCCTCAGTCTTCCAAAACCTCTGTGGTTAATTTTGGTCGGCTAGTGGCTAACTCCGCCCTCTGACTCCAAGCAAGCTTTATTTGTCAGAAAATGATCAAAGTATCACACAACATTTCCCCCTTTCGTGTGTGTGTGTGTGTGTGTGTGTGTGTGTGTGTGTGAGAGAGAGAGAGAGAGAGAGAGAGAGAGAGAGAGAGAGAGAGAGAGAAGAAAGGAAGAATTTAACTAACACAGTGAACCACAAGCTCAGGAAGTAAACACTAAAAGGCTTCAGGAAGTCCCTGGAACTGACCAGTCAGTAGGTTCTTCCTTCTCATATAGCCAGTAAGGACAGCTGAAGGACACTCTCAGACCAGTGGAGCTTCCTAGAAGGGCCACTCTCTAGCCTGCCATGCTGTCTACAGGCTGTGCAGTGTGCTCCAGGGTCCTACCTGTCACCTGTGCTCCGATGGACTTTGGTGATTCATCTGTCTTTGACTCATTTCTGCTCCTGGAAATAACCACACCTCTATACTCCAGTAAGTGACTCCAACAAAACTCAATGGCTCACCAGGTTGGACTTTGGTGGTATCCATACACAGTTCTGTTGTTAGTCCCCTGTCAGTGTGAGTAGATGTTTGCTCATGTCTTCCCAAGAACATGTCACAAAACTAGGGAGAATTTAAGCTGAATTATGATTTCAGTGGGAAGATTGGCAAGACAGAAAGAAGAGATAGGGAGGTGCAACAGGACCCAAGGAAAGGGAATGTGTATGTACGTAGATGTAGCAGGAAAACACATCCTGCCATGAATTGGCCACAGTCTGGCATTTTGTAGATTTTCTACTAGTGGCACTCAACATGACATGGTCTGGAAAATGCTAGAAATGCAAACCTTGGGGTCCCTCGGAGACTCACTGCATCAGGGACTCTGGGTGTAGGACACAGTGATCCGTCTTAACAAACCTTCCAAAGGAGGAAGAAGCTGTTTCTAGAAGGGTCAGTACCTTCCCAAAGTCCACTGGAGTGCTACTGCCAGCCTGCCCTAGAGCTTGAGAGCCAGTGGTGAACTTCTCTTCCTAACTCTGAATTTAGTGACATCATGGGTAGCTTCAAATTGGCCATTGTGGTGGCTGGCTGTGGTCGTGTGCCTTAGGATCCTGAGCTCAGAGGCTGAGGCTGTAAATTTGAAGCCTCCAGGGCTATAGAGTGAGTTTAAGGGTGGCCTGAGCTGTATAGGAAGACTCTCTCAAAAAGAAATTTGGCCACCAAGTGTAGTGGTATACACATTTAATCCCAGCCCATGGGAGGTGGAGACAGGCAGATCTGTGAGTTCTAGTCTACCCTAGGCTACATAGTGAGATATCTCAAAACAGGTAAACAAACAGAAGAAACCGATCATAGTGCAAGTATCTGGAAGTTAGAAAGTGTTAATGAGTAAGGACTTCAAGCCCACCCTGAGAACCAGCCACTGAACATTGATCAGAGCATCATTGGTCTGGTCACTTAGTTGTGGTCACTGGTAGAAACAGGTCTGGACACCAGATGGCCTGGCTCAGGAGCACATGCTCTTAACTCCTAGGTTAAACTTAGTCTGGAAGTCTCGGGAGACAATCTGGGGCTACGTGTGGAAATCTCTAAGTGCATGTCAAGAATTTGGGCGTTACATGATGTAGCCACTGGATTTTTTCAGAGTTTTGAATAGGGAAGTGGTCATGATCGTACGCTTAGGCAAGAGAACTAAACTGGTGGCAGTGACTTTTCAGTTTGTAAATTCGGTGAAACTGTGAGATGAGGATGTGTTGTGAGGAGACTGAAGTGCTCGCTTCGTTGAGAACGGCTCGCATAGCTGGTGGGCTGCCTGTTGGCAGAAGAGCCTGTGAAGGGCTGCAGAGCAAATGCCTCATGTCTCTCAAGTCCGCCTTGTTCTTCAAGAGAAAGGACCCCTGTTTCCAACTCTAACCACCTACCACAGTGTGCACTGGACTTAATGCAACATTGCTGGCCAGCATTGTCCCAAGAATCCTCAGTTCAGGTCAGAATTCACTCTGCAGTGGTGATACCAGACTGCATGGTTCCTCTGAAGACTCACCTCTCTTTCCTCAGAGAACACTGGGAACTTTTCAGGTGTCCTTTGCTTGCAGACAGCTGCATGCTTCAGCAAGGCTGGACCCATCTTTGATCCCAGAAGATGAATTATGGCTGGATTTAAGTAAGTGACATTCAGACCTTTTGGCCTTAGGACACTCTTAAAATTTGATATCCTAGCCAGGTGGTAGTGGCACACGCTTTTAGTCTCAGCACTCGTGAGGTAGAAGCAGGTGAATGTCTGTGAGTTCGAGGCCAGCCTGGTCTACAAAGTGAGTTCCAGGACAGCCAGGGCTGCTAAACAGAGAAACCCTGTAACAACAACAACAACAACAACAACAACGGAGATTACAACCTCTTTTATGGCTATTTGGGATAACTGCAGATGTTTTCTTTGATAACACACCACAAATCAAGCAGAGGTAGTTTCTTAGAGGCTAGTTGTAATTTGATACCTAAAGTCTAAGGTTCTGTTGGTCTCCTGGCCAGTGATTGGTGTAGGCGCAGTTCTGACCAATGAAACAGAAGGATATCTTTGCAGGTGGTTTCTCAGATGGTTCCTTAGCTACTAGGAGAGAAACACCAGAGATAATCTCTTCTTCCACCGGGCATTGCTGAGCCTGGGTAGAGATGCCTTCAGTTGCCATAGCCACCTCGAGTGGCATTTGATTGCTCACATTCAGTGTCTAGCAATTCCCATGAATTCCACAGGCACCCAGCATCTGGAGGTCACCTCCCACCCCCCCCCCACCCCACCCAGTCCTAGCCACGTCCCACCACCTCCACACCCCACCCCACCCAGTTCTAGCCATTACTATTTCTTGCTTGATACTGCAATGTTTTCCTAATTTTCCTGTTACCCTTGATCCCGATAGGACCTGCAGGGTAGCCAGGGGAGTCTTTTCCGATGAAAAAGAAATCCAGGGCTGGTGAGATGGTTCAGAAGGTAAAGGTGATTGCTGCCCAGTCCAATGACCTAAGTTCAATCCCTGAACCCACGTGGTGGAAGGAGAGAAGCTATTCTGGGAAAGTTGTTTTCTGATCTCTGAAATCCTCCACCTCCCTCCACACCATAAACAAACAAACAAATGTAAAATTAATTAATTCGTTTCTTTAAAAGAAAAGAAAGTTCTCTTGGGTCACTCTTTTGTTCAGAGCCTCAAAGAACATTATTTGTTTAGTCGTTTGTGAGTGGTCAGTGTGCACACACATGTCAGGGTGCATGGTGGTGGAGGTCAGCGGACAACTTTGAGAGCCTCCTTCCACCACATGGGAGCTGGGGATCAAACCCAGGTCTTTAGGCTAGGAGTCGGGTGACTACCCACTGAGCCATCTGCCGGGTCCCCAGTTCACAGCCTTTGTCTAGCATTCCCCTCCCCCTGTATCTTTTATCGTGACTCTGAGGACTCATCTGGCTTGAAACTACACCTGTGCTGCTCTCCTGCCCCTCGCCCTCTCCTCCCAGTTCACTGTTCCTCACACAAGCCAGACATGCTCTGGTGTCTCCGCCTTTGACCCGGCATCTCTCTCTCTCCACAGACAGAAGGCTCTGCGTGGCTCGCTTCCGGACTCTTTCCGTACCATTCCTCAGAAATGTCTTCTCGTCAGCCTTCAGCCCTGCCTGGGACCATGTTCCCCTTTCACCTGCTCTGTTTTTCCTCTGTGGCACTTCTCTCTTTGACATATAATTACCGGTGTGTTGCCGATCGCCTCACACCATATTCAAGCTCCATGGTGGTTTTGCCTGGTGCGGTAATCCAGTTACTAGGCAATGTGCTTGGCATTTAGGAGAGCTCATTAAGTAAGAATTCCAGATTCCAGATAGAAAAAAAGCATACGGGAAAGAGGAAATCATTACTGGGAATTTCATACAAAGCATAGAAGAAAGGGGGAGCAACTTGTATTTTGAAAGTTCATGGGGTACAAGTTCAGGGACAGAATGATTCAAAACAAACAGACACTCAAGTCAGACATGACAGGAGTCTCGGAACACTAGACACTGTAGTAAATTCTGAACATTAACAAAAAGAAAGAGCGGGCCACATACACACACAAGGGCCGCATTAACGTCAGATTGTAGTAGCAGGAAGCAATGAGGCATAGGAAGCAAAGACTCATAACTACCTTTGCAAGAGCTGTTATTCTTTAAAAAAGAAATTCTGAATGAATAAAGAAAACTGGTTTCTATGTAAGCACTCTGAGTCAATTTTAAAAGATACCTCTGAAGCAAGGAAGGTACGATGCTGGGGGTGGGGGCAATGTGGAAGGGGGAGGGAGCCCAGCAAGGAACGAGAGCGCCAAGGGAAACAGATTAACAATCAAGTAGCTAAGTGTGGCTCATTAAAAGTTAGGGAAACAACTAGAAACATAGGAACAGCACACGTGACAGAAAAATAGGGCCGAAGAGAAAAAACTCGGACCCATACAAGGGTCCCAAAACAGAAACAGAGGACCCAAAACAGAAAAGAGGGGAATGTATATGATAAATACGGTAAATTTGATTTTTAGACAGTCTTGGGTCTGGTCAGTGGGCAGGGGACAGACTCTGCCCGAGACCCACAGTCTCAGCACAATTACTGCTTATCAGCTCTGTCCAGGGACAGGGATTGCAGGAGGGTGCGGCCTGGTTTCTGGGAGAGAGAGGCAGCTAGAAGCTCTGTAAGGGAACAACGATGAGGTGGCTGAAATAAGGCCTGTATATTAGCAATTAAAATAAATGTAAATGAGCCAAACTCATTGGTTGAATGACAAAATGAAATCAAAACAAGAGCAAGCAATGTGTTCCATCTAGACTGTGATAGATGCCAAGACTAATCCCAGCCCTTTTTTTCTTGTTTCTCTCTATAGGCTGAAACATCGCACTGTTAGTCTCTGAATCTCCATTACTAGTGGGTGGTTCAGTGGATGCCTGCTGGAGCACACTGGTACAAAAAGAATAGAAAACACAGAGTTAAAATAGTAACAAGACTTTAATTCATCATAAAGCCTTTGATTTGGGTGACTATATCACTGTTTTGGGTTTGTTTTTGAGACAGTCTCGCAATGTAGCCCAGGTGGACCCTCAATTCATTGTTCTCCTGCCTCCGCCTTCTAAGTGCTGAGCATATGCTACCTTGACAAGGTAACCTAATCTTGATTCCAAAACTAATGAAGAACACCACAAGGGAAAGTATTGTAGACCCTCTTCATTTATGGACCTAAGTGTAAAAGTCCTAAATAAGGTACCAACTGAACTGACCTAGATATGTAATGTTTTTCAAAATCAAACATCACGATGAAGTTGGGTTTATCTGACAAAAGAAAGAAAAGTTCAATCTAAGAAGAAAAAAATAAGTATAATTCGTTCTAGTAATAAACAAAAGGAAGAAGGAACACAGCAGCAATTCTATCCTACCCCACAGCTCTGGGATGGCTTTGGTAAAGTACACAGCTGCTTATGTTCTTTCTAGTTCTTACAACATTGAGAATAGATGGGAACTGGTCTGATGAAAATTATCTACCCCAAACCTCGTAGTTAAAGACACAGTTTAGAGACATTCCTTTGGAAGTTACACGGGAAGCCTGGGGAAGATAACTCCCTAGATAGAGTCCTTGCTGCACGTGTATGAGGAGCTGAGTTTGGATCCCCAACCCATGTAAAAACTCAGCACTGTGGTACATGTTTGCAACCCAGTACTGGGAGGTGGAGATGGGAGGGTCCACTGAGCTAGCTGGTCAGTCAGCCCAGCCAATCGATGAGAGTCCCTGTCTCAAAAAATAAGGAGGAAAGGTGACAGAAGAAGGCATGCAATGTTGACCTTTGACCTCCACACACATGCACATACACATGCTCATGTATGAACATGCGTATACACAATCCATACACATACATACAGAGTTAGAAATAAGAAAATGTTTATTTGATATGGCATTTGGGGTGTGGCCAATTTCATAAGAAAAGAATAATAAATAATAGGCAGAATAATAAGAAAAGAAAGAGAAAAATCATCATTACTGTCTTAGCCCTTGTTGAGATTACAGGCCTACTCCTTCATGTCTGGTAGGCTAAGAACTATTTCTTTTGCCATACTGCTAAGAAATAAATCTAGGCCCTTCATATGGTGTGATTTTAGGCAAGTGATTTACTATTGAACTGTGTTTACAGGCCTCAATTCCTTGATACAGGGTCTTGCTATATAGTCTAGGCTGGCCTTGAATTCAGGTCCTCCTACCTCAGCCCCCCAAGTGCTAGAATTACAAGCACACACCACTATGCTCAGTAGTTTGGTTTTCTGAGACAGGGTTTCTCTGTGTAGTCCTGGCTGTCCTGGAACTCACCCTGTAGACCAGGCTAGCCTTGAACTCATAGAGCTCCACCTGCTTCTGCCTCCCAAGTGCTGGGATTAAAGGTGTGCATTAGCACTGCCTAGCCAAGAACTTCTTGAAGAGATATTAACTCAGTTCTTATGAGAAATAAACCAACATGATTAATCAAACCAACAAAGAGCCACATCATTTTAAACTTAAAGGATCATCAGCAAGTTGGAGAATACCAAGTGCACTTCATGGTGAGGAAACAGACCTCATGCGCTATTGACAAAAGTTACAGGCATCTGAGAACCAATCCATCAGCAAGACCATGTGAGTTCGAGCGTGTATCTCACAAGTCAGCAACCCAAGCCCTGTGCAAATGAACCCAAGGCCCTTCCAGAGATGCTTGTTATGATATTATTTGTGATATACAAGAGTTGAGGACAACTAGGTCTCCATCAACAGGCAAATGGATTGACATCTTAGCAGCGTATGCTGCTACTATGTACTGAAGAAAAACCATAACAACACAGATACATCTTCCAAATGCAATATGCCTAGATTAAAGAGTTAGAAATGGAGGGACTGCCTGGCAATACTACTTAGTAGGTTAAAATTCCCCATGCTCACCAGAATGTTACCTTATCAAACACATACAGATATAAAGAATGCCCAAGAAATATTTGAATGCCATTGTCACTGGATAAGGCATTAGGATGTGGGAAGTGGCAGAAATGGAAATAAGAGAGTAGTCGTATGTGAGCTGTAATGCGGATGGTTACACAAACCCTCCAAATTAAATAATAAGTAATAGGATAGATAGCAGGAGCCAGCCAGATGGCTCAGTGGGTGAAGATGCTTGCGCCAAACTTGACCTGAATTCAGTTCTTCCGACCCACCTGGGAAGAGAGAGCCGACTCCTAAAAGCTGTATTCTGACATCACACAAGAACCGCCATAATTTTTTTTAAGAAAAAGAAAATGGTAGATTTGTTTGTTTGTTTTGCATTTTAAATAAGTGAAAAAACAAACGCATAGATGTAAAAGGGTCTGCCTTGTTCAAGAAGGTTCTTTGGCTCCTGAGGAAAGTTCTCTGTCCCAATTGCTCCCAAGAAGCCCCTCCTGTTTCTGAGATGGCCCTTTCCTGTGGCCTCATGGCCCACTGTGCAGGGCATGTGAGAGGCACAGGTAAACTGTGTGGAGGACACAGGGCAAACTGAGACCACCTCTTTCCTCTGAGGGGTGGGCGGCTTCACCGGTCAGGCATGGGAGGCACCTCAGTGGGCAGGCAGGCAGCTTGTGAAACAGCTGGGCCTCTGTGTAGCCTGAGGTAACCCGGCAGCAGCCAGGCCCCGCTGCTCCTAGACTCAGAGAATGGGCTTCTCTGTGTGTGCTTGTTTGCTTTGGTTTAAAGCTAAAAAAAAAAATGATTTCACACATAATTAGGGCTGTGGCAGCAAGATTGGGTTCAAGGTACTTTTACTGGAAATATCAAGAGGGGGACAAGGGAGGGTTGTGTTCCTTTTCCAGCTAGGTTGTGAGGAGGAGGAGGAGGAGGAGGAGGAGGAGGAGTGAGGAGCTGGAAGGATGGGACAACAGGCGGTGTTCAAGGTGGGGAGCAGTTTTCCCGGAGGCAGACCCAGTGTGGATTGTGGAGGTGGGTGGTGTGCGTGTGCTACGTGTATGCACGTGTGTGTGCATGTGATGTACGTGGGGTGTGTGTGTGTGTGTGTGTGTGTGTGTGTGTGTGCTCTGTGGAGTGGCAAGGAGTGGAGCTGCTGGTACTTACTCCTGCTTTTCCTCCCTGCCCTCTCTCTCCTCTGTGGCCACCCTTGCCCATGGAGAAGGACACCCCATAGGGAGAAGAGGCAAGGGAGTGGATGAAGGAGAAGAAGGGTGCAGGCTGAGGCCCTGGCCATAGGAGAAGCTGAGAGAAGGGGAAGGGAAACAGGAGAGCCACTGGACACTTCTGCTGGAGTTACACCACCAATATGAGGTGGCTAGTAGAACTGGCATCAGCTGAATCCAGCTTAGTTGAGTTCTGGTCCTGACTCAAGGTATATACAAAGGTCTCTGCATCTTCCTGGACCTCAGATGACTGGGTAGCCTTTTGTAGAATGCCAGCTCAAGAAAAAAAATGTGTGCCTCATCTGGCTCCTCCCCTGTCACGTGGCATCTGGATGGCCTTTAGTGCATCACAGGCCACGGCAAGTCAACCAGGACATGGAATCCACCCAGACCAGTGGGACCCACAGTTTGCTTGTTATCTCAGTTTTAAAGTCCTCTGGGGTTAGTTATTCTTTCATCCTTCAAGGAGAGATTTGATTGGGAAACTTTGGGGAGGATTGGCCTGACCGCTTCCTACTGAAGGGGTCATCTCACCCCTGGTTGAGGAGGCCTTTTCTCTCTGGCCTGCTATAATAATAATAATAATTATACACACACACACACACATACACACACACACACACACACACACACACACACACTTGATCATTGTGGTGGCTTGAACAAGAATGCCCCTTTAGGCTCATATATTTGAACACTTGGTTCCTTGTAGGTGGCACTGTTTGGGGAGGTCTAGAGTTGTGGCCTTGCTGAAGGAAGTATGTCACTGGGAGTGGGCTTTGGGGTTAAAAAGCCGTGTGCTGTTCCCAGTGCCTGCTCTCTGCTTCCTGTGGTTCAAGATGGGAACTCTCAGCTCGCTGCTCCAGCTGCCACGCCCGCTGCTTTCCGCCATGCTTCCGTGATGGTGATGGACTCTTGCCCCTCTGGAACCCCAAATTCAAATAAACTCCTCCTTCTGTGAGCTGTTTTGGTCATGGTGTTTTATCACAGACACAGAAAGGTGACCATTAGAGTCATGGTCTGGCCCAGAGCTATGCCCTGGTGATTCTCCAAATAACGAGAGCCTCTGGTATGCTAATGAGATATCTGACTAAGGAGATCAAAAAGGGTTTCAGAGTTGAGACTTGTTGCTATTAGGTTCAGGACATGATTAGGTGGTGAGAACTCTTAGCTCCACCTACCTTCTCTCTGGAAATGGAAGACAGTCTGTTCAGTTGTAGAATGGTCTATACGTGATCGATTATGTCTGTAATGAAACCTCCGTTGAAATCTTTGGGCCATGGTGGGAGGACAGAAGCAGCAAACATGCCTAGTATCCTCAGGATTCTGAGTTCCAGCTCCAGCAACAGCAAAACCCAAACACACCATCACTCACTGAACCTCAAAAGAAAACACAGTTCCATACAATGAGGCTTGAGAACCTCTAGATTGAATGCAGCCATGTCTGGAAAGAGGGGTGCATCTCGAATCCATGGCCAGAAGCTTCTGTGCTCAGGTGCCTTGAGAACTTTTCTTACATACCTTTTCATCTAGCTGACAATTGTATCCATTAAAAAAAGCTATTTGTTTATTTATTGTGTGTGTGTACATACATACCTCAGTGCATGCCACAGAATGTTGTGGAGATCAAAAGACAGCTTGTTGGAGTCTGTTCTCTCCTATCCTATAGGTTCCCAGTCACTAAACTCAGGTCTCCGGGCTTGGTATAGATCATTTTTAATCACCAAGGCACTCCACCACCACCAACTGGTATATTAAAGGATTGTGTTTTCCCAAATTATGAACCATTTTAGCAAATTATCATGCTTAAGGAGATCATGGGAACCCTTGATTCCTAGCCAGTCAGCAGAGCTACAGGAGGCACTTGTAATTGATGTCTAGAGTGGAGTTAAGACTTGGGGGGACTGAGCCCTCTCCCTGTGGCATCTGCAGGGAATATGGGAAATTAGTGACTGAGTTAACAGAGTGGTAGGAAACACAGCTAGAGAGTTTGAGAAGTGATTGGTCTGAGGAAAGATGAGTTTGTGTCCCAAGTGACGTGGGTAAAAATGATTCCTCCTAACCCATTTTCCTTGTGTCATTTCCCCCAATTCTATGTCCACATTCCTTTCCACAAAACTCTTTTCCTTTTTTGAATCACCAACATAGACCCGGTTGTGACTGGCAGAATTTACACCACTTCATTAGCAAGGAGAGACAGCCAGGCAGATGGGAAGACAAGTCAGCATGAAGTTCAAAGGTGAGCGCAAGTTAGCGAGGTCGACAGGTCAAGTAAAGAGAACATTTCAAACTGGGAAAGATGCTGAGGTGGCAAGGAGCGAGGCCAGCTCAAGGAAGGAAAGCATGGCCCGTGGTGAAGAGGAGTGAGATGACCACTGCATGGTGAGGGCTGTAGACCCAGGAGCAGCCACCAGATAAGGGTTTTAGGGATGGATGGGGCATGATGACAATCTCACCTCGGAAAGAATGGATGCCAGGGTGAGTGTGGACAGCTGGCAGGGTGCTCCAGTGTTGACACACACGGGAGGAAGTGATGGCTAATTCAGATGTGTAGGAGACAGGGCCTAGTCACCACACAGCGAGGGGATAGGGAGATGTAAAGGTAAGATCTTGGGCTGGTGATGTAACTGTAGCAACGGAAGCCTGCAAGGGGTGGGCGAAAAAAGAGGAGGCCTTGCAGGGAGAAGGGCAGAGAGAAGAGAAGGAGACAAGATAGTAAGGAGGTGCCCAGTGACACAAGACAATTCTAGTTAACAGCCTCCATTTGATGACCTTAATTGTGGGTGGGTGCTTACCCAATCTGGATGGAGCAGGAGATTCTCTGGTCATTCGTCCAGTGCCTGAGAGAGGACAAGGCTCCCTCAGAGGGTGTTCACCCTCACTTTTAGGTAAAGAGAAGTCAAAGCAGAAGGACCTGGTAGTTGCAGTCTGAGCGGCTGGGTACCTCCACACTCCCAACCTGGCGTTGAAGACCTGGAGTCTTCCTGGAGAGCTGCTGATCTTCAGTCACCAGTGGAAGCCTGGAAATGCTGGTTCTGCTACCAGCCAAGGCAGCAGCAGCAGCAATGGGGTAAATCAACTCAGTGGCAAGAGGGAGGGCCAATCGAGCAGAAGACGAATACTCCTCCTTCAGCCACGGCCTTTGCTAGCAGAGCTTTTACCAGTCTCTCAAACATTTGGGGTGGCTCTTCCCACATCAGTTAAGGTAATCAGGACAATTCTAATTTGTGGCAAGTAGACTTTAAAACCAACCATCACAGTATCTTCCATCTATCCTCTATCTTCTCTCTCTACTTCTCTGTCTGTTTATCATCTATCTATATCTATCTATCTACCATCTATATATTATCTATCTTTCTCTCTATATATATATCATCTGTTTGTTTATTTATTATATATCTATCCATCCATTATCTATGTATGTATGTATCTATGTATTTATGTATCTATGTATCTATGTATCATCTATCTCTATCTATCTATCTATCTATCTATCTATCTATCTATCTATCTATCTATCTATCTATCTATCTATCT
>CABHPH010148395.1:43636-60404 GCA_902168325.1 Peromyscus nudipes
GGCAGAGGCAGAGGAGGCAGAGGCAGAGGCAGAGGCAGAGGCAGAGGAGGCAGAGGCAGAGGCAGGAGATTGGCTGCCAATTTGAGGCCAGCCCAGTTACATAGTGCATTCCAGGCCCGCCTGCCTGAACTATATATAGAATGAGACCCTGTCTCACACAGCCAAAACCAAAATGAGACAAAGAAGGTGAGCAGGAAGGAGAAGAGAAGAGACAGAAGTGGGCACAAGAACATGTATGTAAGGCGGTAACTCACGTAAGAAAAACACATTTGCCAACGAGCAGCTACATGGACAATGAAAAGAATAAAGGAAAAAAGGAAGAAAGCCACAAAAATGCTTACTTTTGTTTGGGTAACTTTTTCCATTTGTTTTCCAAATTTTATACAATATTAGTTCAACGACATGAAGCGATTTTATTCCCTGGTCATTGCTAAAGAGGACGTGGGGAGGGGCTGAGGAGGGGAGACGGGACCATTGACATTTGGGTTGTATTAAATTTAAAAATAACTATTTTTCAGTCCTATAGAGAAGCCCATATTTGGCGACACGAGTGGACTCCAGGGGTAAATTTAGCACGCTACGATCTGCAAATAACTTTTAATCTGTTAGTTGCTTAAGTATTTCTGTCGCCAGTAAGAGTGATTCATATCTGCATTTAAAGAAGCCATTTAGAGAAATGTCATTTCCAGCCATTGAAATGAAGAGCGTGAGAGTTTTTAGATTCACAAAAAGCTATTTTCTGAAGGTGGTTACATTCTAAATGTAATCTGGCTGTAAAAACACAGAAATGTCAGCCCAAGCCATAAAACGAAGCCAAGAAGTCAAAGATCACTTTCAAATGAGGCTTTTAATAAACATTTTGGCCAATGAATAATTCACTGGCCCAGTAGATAATTGATGGGGGCAGTGGTTGGGGGTGTCTGTGGTGTGGGGAGAGTATTTGTGCTGGATGTTGTCAGAGCTCATTGTCTCTACAAACTGCACAGCTCAGTTTCTTCTGAGCCAAATAGGAGTGATCATAGACCAGAAACATCGATTTGGGTTGCTCTAAATGACATGTTCCATTGGGGAAGCAGTTGCAGGGACTTTCATAGTTGCAGAACAAAAGGAAGTCAGAAATCAAGGCACTCACCAAGTGACTGGTGGGCCAGTAGGCAGGCAGGCTATAGCAAAGCTGGAAACCTGCCCTATAAGTCTCGGGACTACCTGAGGACATTCTGAGCTCTGGATTGGTGAAAGCTGGTGCTCTAAGTCAATACATTTCAAAGGTTTTACCTGGCAGCTGAAAAGGTTATATTAGGTCAGATACACAAGGTAGGCAATAGATAGCTATTAATGGACTAAAGATAACCCAAGATAATTCTGGTTCTAGATGTGTAACATTTCAATTCTCCACAATCACAAAATCCTACTCAGTCTATCTATCAGCTTTGTAAAATCTTCAAGATAGATGTGGCTATTTATAGGGATCTTTACTTTACAATTGTTGCTGAGTCTGTAAATTAGATGGGGCATCCCTGCTGTGGGTAAGGACTTGAATGGGATAGCTGTCACCAGGCTTCTGTGTCCCCGTGACACTATCCCATGGCATGGCCTTGTCCAGTTAGATGAAAAGGAAATACGGTTTTCTTGGGACGTTTCATTTTTGCCCTTGAACGTCTCATTGGAAGTACGATGGAATTGTGGCAGATGTTGCCAGTGTCCCGGCGCTAAAAGAAAGCAGTAGGTCTCTCTGCGGGGTGGCGTGAAGGAGAGGTCCTTAGATCTTGGTTATTTCAAAGGTCTTCATTTCCACTCTCTACCCTAATTAAAAAAGCTGACCGTGCTTATCCCAGAAAAAAAAAAAAAAAAAAAGAACTGTAGGGGCTAGGGAGATGCTCAGTTAGAGAAGCTATAATTGCAGAATAAGTGTGGGGACCTGAGTGTGACTCCCCTGCACCCATGCATGGGCATGATGGAGGGCACCTACAACCCCCATGCTAGGGCTAGGGTGAGGCAGGAGGATCCCTGAAACCTGCTGGCTTGCCAGTCTAGCTGAATCAGGACTGAAAGTCAGAACAGGAAAGGGAAGAAGGAGGGCAAAGGAGGGGAGAGACATTCTATAAGTTTTGATACATGGAATTCTCATCATCACTCAGGTCTATCTAAACATTTTCTGATTTTCCTCTAATGTTGGTTTTACTTGAATCCATGAGTTATATAGCAGTTTGTTATAATATTTACAAAATGCATGGTGTTGTATTCATATAGTTCCTTTTTAGGTTTGTTTTTTAAATTATGAAACTATGTATAGATGTGGAGGGGAAGGGTTGCCTCCTGAATGCAGGAGCCACTGGAGGCCAGAAGAGGGTGTGAGATGTCCCGGAGCTGTGGTTACAAGCAGCTGGAAGACACCTGATGTGGGTGCTGGGATCTGAACACTTAACTTCTGAGCCATCTCCCCAAACCCTTAATATAATTCCCCATTTCTATCTTAACTGCCCTGAATGTGTGGTTTATGTGACATTAATTCTGGTTTTTTAATTATGATTTCCTTGGTATCCAATAACAACGTTTGCAAACATTTATATGGTCTTGGAAGTATTTCTCTAAATGGTGGGCCCATTGTTTTATATCTATCCACATCAGTCCTGGTCCTCAAATACTCTATGTCCCTGCTAATTGTTTATCTGATGTCTCAATTACTGAGAGAGGTGTAATATAAAAAAGTCTCTCATTATCACTGTTTTCTTTCTGAAAGCTTTCTTTGTGGTGCTGAGACTCAGACCCATGACCTCACATGTGCAAGGAGGGCTTTCTCATTGCCTATATCCCCGTGCTTGTGAATTTGTGTTTGTAAGTTTGGATATTGAAGTTACTGTGTGCATACACATTTACAACTCTTGTAGCTTCCTATTGAGTTGCTTTTATAATTATGTAGTTCTTCGTATTCTGAATATGCTTTTCATCTTCAACTTTTATATAGGCACCGAATTGTTTTGGTTAGTATTCCTTTATTATTGTTGTTCTTGTTCGTGTATATAAATTATAAACAAATATTCACTGTCACATTTCCAAGCAAGCATATACTGTGCTTGGATCATATCCACCCTCCCTCCACCCTCCCCTACCTCTCCCTCTGTCTTGCCTAGTATTTGTAGGAATTTCTTTTTCAGTAATTTACTTCCAGCCTGTCTCTTTCAATGTTCTTTTCCTCTTTCTGTTTTAAATACCACACATCATGTTTATGGGTGTCTGTTTCTTGTAATTCCATCACTTTTTGTTTCAAATAGCTACTTTGAAAGCCAAATTTAGGGAACTTTCTTTTAAATGTTGAGTTAGGACCTAGAATAATTACTGATGCTCAATGTGTACTTTTATCTACCTTGTTTTTATAAGGTTTATTTTTATTAATGTGTACGTGGTGAGGAGGGGTGCATGGCATGTGTCTACAGGTGTCATTGGAGGCCAGAGGACAGCATCAGATCCCCTGGAGCTGGAGTTACAGGCTTGGGTGCTGGGAACCAAACTCAGGTCCTCTGGAAGAGCAGCAAGTGCCACTGAGACATCTCTCCAGCCCCTATATGATTTTTTGTTTATTGGTTGGTTGGTTTTTTGTTTTATTTTATTCTTCAGGAAAGCAAAGTGGCCACCACATTTGCCTTATGCATCTATTTTTCCTTCTGTCTTTTATTTTCTTGTTCTTTCCTTTCTAAAACTTTCTCTAAATTGTACTTGGTATACTAACTAGGATTATGTCCTTTATCATTAAGAAAATGCTGTGTTATTAGGTGTGTCTTTGGGAATCCTGGCTTCTCCTGTTTAGCCCCCCTCCTACTTTTTTTAAATTTAAGAATATTTTTTATTCCTTTTACATACCAACCACAGATCCCCCACTCATCCCTCCTCTCCAGTTTAGCTCTTATCATCAGTTACTGGATGACTGTCATCATTGGGATCAGCAAGAGATCTTCAGCAGAAAACATGTGTTGTGTCTTATGCCTTCCGGCTTCAAGAGATATCCGACACCTTTCCTGGACCTACTCTTTGTAAGTCTACACCGCAGTCGACTGCCAGACTCTTAGTAGTTCTGGTGTAACTAATACTGTAGGGAATTATTTCTGTGAAATTTAATAATTGACTTTTGAGGATAAATTCCTTGAAATGGCTGGTTGAAAGGAGGGGGGAGTTAAGACTTTACCACGTGTCTCCAAATTGCCCTCCTGAAAGGTCGCACACTTCTCTATGGACATTTTCCTTCAGAGTCTAAGACATCCCAGGAAACAGTCTAGCTACTCGCTTCCCAAGATCACATCGAGTCATGTGCTGTCCAGAGCCAGGAACTGGGTCTGGTTGGATATAGTGACAGATCTCTGGAGCACTGGGTAGATGTGAACTGGAATCAGGGTCTCTCGGGGTGAGCCATTTAGAGACCCTTTTCAGTCCCCTCACTCCTGTGGTTGAGCTCAGCACTCAGAGTCCCTACCGACTCAGCTTTAGAGGCGCTGAGGTGTGTCAGGTGTGCGGCCCCTCACTCTGGAGGGTCATTGGCAGGCTGGGCTGGGACTAGAAGGAAAAAGTCCCGTAACATCAATAGGCCTTCTGTATGTGAAACGGCTGCAAAATGGGTCCCTACTTTTGCCTTCTCAAAAAGCAAGAGTATGCCCAAAGCACCGCGAAGTCAGTGCGCTTCTCTCCCGTCTAAGCTTTCCTTGGGCTCCGGGAGAAAGGGGCGGTCGCCTGTGGTGAGGCCACCGCTGCCAGGATGCACCGCAGGAATCTGTAGGGCAGGGCTAGGACCCCGTCGGGGGACTCGCAGTCCCGCCGCTGCGCACAAAGCCTGCCCTTGTCCGGCTCCTCGCTCCTCTGATGCTGCCCTGAGCTCAGACCTCCCAGGGTCCTGCAGGCTGGGGTTGTGGAGCCGGGTGTCTGCACCACGCCCTGAAGGGGACGTGCCGCTAGCTGCGGACTCCGTGGACTCAGAGCCTTTCCCCAGCGTTGGGGCCCCAGCTCTGCTGGAATCTGCTCCTAAGAACAGGCCTCCAGCCTGAAGACTGGGGCTGGCTTGGAGAGAGAAAAGAGGGGCATTCTGAGTGTGAGTCCGGGACAGCTGTTTGCTGCTCACAGAGGTGGTAAAGGTGGCCTAGTCAGGGTCACCTTTGCAGTAGGTCAGGGTGCAGGCATGGGCAGAGGTGAATATAGGTGCCCTGCCTCTCTCACTAGTTTTCTTGCAGTACCCGACCTGAGCAACCCCAGGACACACCTTGGCCAGACTCTTTCTCTGACAGGCTGTTTGTGCCTGGGGTTTGCGGGTGTGTGTGTGTGTGTGTGTGTGTAGGTGTGGGGTGGTGGTGGGGTTACACTGGCAACAGCCTTACCTACTAGTCCCTCCCTCCTGTTTCTACTCATAATCTCTCGCCCCATACACACCAAGGAGCCTTTTGCCAAAGACAGGCAGCAGGCAAAGCACCCCTGTGCTGAGATCCCCAGCTTACCTGGTACCTTACTTCCGCCTGCTTGGGATGCAAGCTGCATTCATCTGTCCACTCGGTTCTACTCTTAGCATCCATTTATTGAGCGCCTCAACGTTCCTTGCCTACAAATTAAACAAAACAGGTGCTCTGAGAAGGTTGGGTGTGTGCGGTTCGCCATAGAGCTCCGTCACGGAAAGGGACAAAGCACTACAGAGGTCAAAAAAAAAAAACGGGACCTCAGGAAAGAGAGAAGCCATGTGCAACACTAGGTACCCACTCCAGACCAGAGGAAAACCAGCACCCCACTGGAAACCAGGGCAGACCTGCTATTTCTCGCTGAGTCTTGTTATTTTTGCTCGGCGCCTTCAGGCAAGATTTCACGTTCACAGCCAGGCTACAAAATCCTGAGCCACAAGGCTAATACAGTTTGCTGAGTAGACTGGGAGCGGGTGGGGGTAGGGAAGGCAGGATCAGAGGCTCTGGGGTTGGGGCTATCTGAACACAAGACCACAGGTTGAATCCTCTATCCACAAACTCCGTTCTCATCTTGTTCCTTGGTCCCCGGCTGTGTTCACATTTCTCTCCTGCTCACATGCCTTCAATGACTCAGCGTCGCGACAACTGTGCATTTCCCTGTCTTAGCAGTTGGTACCATGACATCCAGTACTTGCGGGGTGCTTGCTGGGTGCTCCCTCCTGCGCTGTTCCTGTCCGGTCTTATCTGGTAGTATTACTGATGCTTTACAAATGAGAAAACGGAACAAACCCTTGTTTGATCAAGGTGATTTAGTAAAAGGAAATTTGAGTCTGGGACTGGAATCTTTTTGTCCTTGAACCTAAGCTATTTTTTTTAACTTCTTAACATTTATTTTATTTTAATTTGTTTCTGTACATGTACATGCCACATCTGAGGAGGTCAGAGACAACTTTCAGTGTTCAGTCCTCTCCTACCTTGTGGGTCCTGGAGATCTTGAACTCAGGTGTCTTTACTCACTGAGCCTGCACCACCCCATTGAGCTTAAATTCTTGACTGTTATAATGTGTTTAATGGGATCACGGTCCTGGGCACTGTGTGTTCCCTGTTAAATGACTTTTAGAATATCCTTAAAATTGGGGATGAGATAGGAAAAACAACACTTGAGATCAGTTGGTCGGCAAGCTTCAGGAGTCCCCGTCTTTCTGTTAGGTGTCTCCCCCATCTGCACCCTGCTCCATCATGTCTCATCTCCACCAATAGGCTGCAAGGTTCTGGGTCAGTGACAGAGGCCCCTTCACTCCCAGGTGCCCCTGTCTGCAGAGGCTGAATGTGGTCCAGGAAGAAGCTGGTGTGCGCTTGCATGCCTCTTCCAAGTGTTCGTGCTAACCTGTCAACACTTGCTCCGACTTAACGGAGTTGACTATCTGTGGCCTCTGCTATGATGGAGAAGCATACTGAGGATGGTGACCCAGATATTGTATTCGCCAGGTTCCCCCCACAAGGTCTACGGACATAAACCCCTCTATCCAATCGGAAAGAGCAAAAGGTTACAGTGTTCTAAGCTTTTCCAAGCTCCCAGGAGTTCCTGCAGAGCAGAGGGCGTAGAAGGACATTTGTTACAGGCCTCTGCTGGGGTTTGCCCACCGCCTGTTAGGCCCAAAGGTCAAGTGAGGCAGTTGAGAAAGAAACCCTCCCTGTGCAGCATCGGAGGCCCCACTCAGGGGAGATAATGGACCCCTTTCAATCAACCCCGCTTAGAGCCTGGACACTATTCCCAGAGGGATGGGCCGGTGAATGGTCATCTGTGTGCTCAGATGGACCAAGGCCTGGCCTGCAAGGGAGGAGACTTGGGTTCTGGTTTCTGTTTGTGAAACCAGGGGCTCTGGAGGACTTCAATAAATAAACACCTATTTATTGAGTTCCTACTGTGTGCAGGGCAGTGTGGGGACACAAAGGAGCATTGACTTGAAAAACCACAGATCAGAATTTATGCATGCAAATCATCTTCCTCCCAGAGGAGGCTGGCTACGCAGAGTCAGTGAGGCCCAGCTCCTGTTCAAAAATGTCTTGAAATTTCATGATGGAAAAGGTTGTTGCTTTAAAATTCAAAATAGCTGCTTGTTATCTGGAGCTCCTTCATTCTTTGCCAAAGACGAGACACGCATTGTTTTGTTTTGTTTTGTTTTGTTTTGTTTTTCCTTATTTGGTCTTCCCTGAGACAGAGTGTCATGTAACCCAGGCTGGTTCAAGTTCTCTATGTACCTGAGAATGGCCTGATCTTCCTGCCTCCACTTCCCAAGTGCGGGGATTAGAAGCATGTGACACTAGACGCCGGTTTATGTGGTGCTAGCATCCAACCCAGGGCTTCTTACATTCTGAGCAAGCACTCTACCAACTGAGCCACACCCTCAGCCCCGAAGAGGGTGTTCTAGAAGGGCTCATGCTCTGCTGAGGACTAGTGTAAGACAGACATCCTTAGGATTCTGGGGAACAGAAAGGAGAGGAAATAGAGTCATCTGCGGCTTCCCTGGAAAGGGGGAAATTGACGATATTTACTAAACTCTCTGGGTAATAGGATTCTGCTCAGCACTTTATTAATCATCTTGATTTATCATTTCAACCCTTCAAGGAAAATGCAACAGGAACACCCTTTGTCCAAGTTGTGTACAGGTAGAAACTGAGGCGGGGGAGCTTACGCAGCTCTCCAAAGATCACACATCAGGCAAGCAGACTCAAGCCCTGCTACTCCAACCCTAGTCTATCTAACATTGCTTCTCTAGGAAGACGGGGAGAAGACGCGAGGCTAACCAGCCAACACAGCCACGTAGCAATGAGACTGCTTTTCCTGGCTCTGGAGAGCGTTTCCGCAGAGGATATGTGGGCTATGGCACCGCCGTTGGATGGAGTGCCTGGCGTCCTGAGGTGAAGCCCGTGGAGCTTTGGAGGCACCAGCTGTTGGAGGCATTCAGGATTTCCACTTCTTGCTGAGTGGCCACAGGCAGGATCCCTAAGGCCTGGGCTTTGTTCCCCCACTTCTGAAGTGGGGTTAATTTGGCAGCATTCTTAAAGGTGTCTTAGTCAGTTAGGACTGTAAGGATAGGATGCTCCTGACTGAGGAGCTGATAGCCATCTGGAGGTTTGGAAGGACAAAGTAGAGGCACAGGCACACAAGGATCTGAGGGAGGTCTTCTTCCAGCTTGGCAAAGGATGATCTTCTCTGTATCCTTGATTGGCCAGGAGAAAGAGAGTCTCTCAAGAAAGGTACTGAACTCTTTCCTTGGAGCTCCACCATTGTGACCTAATTCCTTCCTCAAGACCTGGCCACATCATACCATGGCACTAGATGGTAAGGCTCACTGTGTGGATTTGGGAGGCACATAAACATTCAGTCCATAGCACGGACCAAGATGATAAATTGCATATTGCGCCAAGCTGAGTAATACTCACAGGGTATTAATCTCCCTTTCTCTTCTCAGAGGTGGTTGTTTCCTGGCTTCTGTGACTCCTTAGTGGGGAGCAAGCTCTGGCCTCAGACCAGCCGGCCTGACAGAGGAGAGAGGCAGAAGGAACTGAAGCAGAGCTTCATGTCTCGGAGCCTTGGTTTACTCAGAAGTGTCACCCTCTCACGGAGTGACTGTGGGCATTAGATGAGCTTACGTCACCAGAAAGCACTTAGATCATTCCAGGTACTCTGTAGAGGGGTTAAGTGAATTTGTTAGAATTGGATTTGTTTTGTCCCACAAAAAAAGAGGAAGTTGGGGCTAGGGTGGTGCCACATACCTATAATCCTGGCACTTGGGAGGTGGAGGCAGGAAGATTAGTTCCAGGCTAGGTTTAGCTATGTAGCAAGTTTGGAGCTAGATGAGACAGTCACAAAAGAAAAAAGAAATGAGGCCGGGCGGTGGTGGCGCATGCCTTTAATCCCAGCACTCGGGAGGCAGAGGCAGGCGGATCTCTGTGAGTTCGAGGCCAGCCTGGGCTACCAAGTGAGTTCTAGGAAAGGCGCAAAGCTACACAGAGAAACTTTGTCTCGAAAAACCAAAAAAAAAAAAAAAGTGGCCAGTGGCTCCAACCCCCAGTGTTAGAATTGGGATCCTTGGTTCATTTCCTCCCTAATAGGTGTAGAAAGGCTTCAGGGAGTTGGAGAGGTTCTCCCCAGAGGACTGACTCAGGGTCTCCCTGGCTGTGACTGTAATCCCTCATGCCTCCTTCCTGGTGGAGTCTGGAATGCTCTGCTCACTGAGAGTCAGGGCCATGGCAGAAGGAATTTCCAGCCGCTGAATAAACTGTTCTGCAGACTGACCTGACCTCTGTCTCTCTCTGGAGACCTTCCTCTCACCTCCCTATAACTGACCTTCTGAGTTCTGGCTGAGGAGAGATGGGGAAGCCATTACCATGTTAGCTCTCGTGGTTTCTGTAGCTCCTTGGCTCAAAACCTCTCCTCTCATTTGGATTGTTTTCTTGACTGGGGGAGGGAGAGAGGTTAAGCCCGAGATCCTGAGGAAGTACTGGAGACTTTTTACTTCTGGCTTTCCTCCTTTCTCCAAGAATAGGTCCTGTCTCAGAACAAACCATCCACAAAGTCAAGTGACAAAGTGACACCTAAGAAGGAAACGCCTGCCCGTGCATCCTGGAAACTGAGAAGAAAAAGGGCAAACCCTGAGGAAAGTCTCTGTGAACACATGCACAGTGAGCTCCAGGACACACTTCATTGTTTTTGCTTGTTTTGTATATAGTTTTCCTCTTAACCTACCAAGTTTTCCAGACACACAGATCACAAGGAATCTAGGATACATTGTAAAGTGAAAACAGTCACACAGGACACAGTGTTATCCTCTGAGTAAGAAAGAAACAACAGTGTGGAAGAGTAGAGTTGATATTCTTTTTAATAGTTTCAACATCTTGCTGACTGACTAATATTTTCGTTAGTCTCTGCCACCTGTTCATTGAAAACTTTTGGATGAAGGTACTCTAAAACTTTCCATACCTCTAACATAAAACGTTTTTCCACTATAAAACTTGCCTAAGTTTCTACCTTCGTGTAGTCAGTGTCAGAATTTTCCAGATTTTAATCTCTTTTGCCATCTGTAAATAATTCCTCTGGGGTACACTTTGGATTCTTTTTTTTTAAAAAAATCTTCGCTTTTCCCTTGAAACAGAGCTTAGTGATGTCTCTTTAAAATGGTCTTGACAAAGAGCACATATATTAATATATATTGTTCATATATACAAGTTACTTTTGTATGGATAGGTTATTTAACGTACATATATAATCTTTGTAAGTAATAAAACACTTAATAATTAAACACAATTATCTAACCCAGCTTATTATCCCCTGCAAATTCTCACTAACTTTTCATTAGCTTGGAATGCCGCGTCTCTCTCCTCTACCTGAGTTTTATAAGCTGGCACATTCTGGTTCAAGACTTGCATGTTACTGGAACCCCTCCCTTTGGTCTGCTTCACAGCACCTTTCCTTCCATTTGTCCTTCCTTCCTTCCTTCCTTCCTTCCTTCCTTCCTTCCTTCCTTCCATCTGTCCTTCCTTCCTTCCTTCCTTCCTTCCTTCCTTCCTTCCTTCCTTCCTTCCTTTCTTCCTTCCTTCCATCTGTCCTTCCTTCCACCCATCCTTCCATCTGTCCTTCCTTCCACCCATCCTTCCATCTGTCCTTTCTTCCTTCTTTCCTCCGTCTTCCCCACGTCCCTGTGACCACTGTCATCACTCACCCCTCCACCCACAACTCCAACGCCTTCATCCCCTTCTCTCCCCACCACCATCGTTTCTTAGTCTCCACGCCCCCCATCTTTCCCACCACACACCGTCATGTCTTCCTGTGGCTTTGCCTTAAGTGGTTACATCACATCTGTCATCACTGCTCACTGCTCCCACTCCCCTCGTGACCCCTGCCCCCAGTGCTCCGTTATCTTCACGGTCACTTCTACCACCACCGTCTTGAATCCTATTTCGGCTAACTTCATCATCTCCGCTGGGATTTCTCCACTGTTTCTGTGAACACATCCATCATCCTCACTTTCATCGTCACAATCTGCGCTTCTGTCTTTGCCGCCTTTTCCTCCATGGTTTATCTCAGTTATCAATCCCACCATTGCAACCACCACCACTGGCACCAATATTGCTATTGCCATTTCTTCGTCCGTGGTCCTCAGCTTCCTCCTGGTCCCCAGCAATATCATCAGATTTTTCTTAATGATTTCCATGTCCTTATCCCTGTCACTGGGCATAGAAGCCTCCTATGTGGACATTGCCCTAAACTGATATCCATGATAAAAAAACAAGAGGAGAACCATATGAAGAAATATTGCTCGAAGTTCAGGGACAAGGGTATTAACAGGCCTTCCCCGGTACTAGAGTGCTTGGTAGTTCTTAGTACAGTAGGGGAAGAGAAGATACGGTGGTACCAGCAGGTGGGTGCGTGGGCTCCACAGTTCTCTACTCTGAGTCTGGCTTCCCCACCACTATCAGAACTAGGATCACGTAGGTTTGAGAAGCTCAAGTGATGCCAGGATGGCTTTAATGAGTGGTCAGTTCACTCAATCCTTGGTCTACCCCGTCAGTGAGGCTCTCCCAGAAGGCTTGGGGCTCTGTATGATTTCACCCTCAAATGGTTAGGCAGAGGTCCCAGCATCTCTGCCTCCCTGAGTCATTACACGACTCTTCTCAGACCAATGTAACAGAACTCTCTTTGAATCTATGTTTGCCTCCCTACTGTCTCTGATGTGGATTGGTTCCTGGGTAAAATAATGCTTCCTGACATCTCTCTCAAACCATTCTTACCTTGAGGCTGCTTCCTGTTTCCGCCATCTTACAGTCCTGAATCTTCTCCATATTTCTCATGATGCCATGCTCTGTGTACATCCTTTTTCCTCGACGTTGGAAATGAATGAGACAAGCCTTTAAATCTATGTTCAGGGTCAACCCCTCTATGCTCTGTAAGGTAGAATTATCCTTTCCTAGACATCCCCTTTGTGTAGTATAATCAATCCCCTTGTCACTAGTGAGTGAAAGATAAATCATGGCACCTTGCAAACCATGTGGTCAGTTGTCCATCCACATGTTCAGGGTAAAATTCCAGTCGTCCGGGGCATGCCATCAAAGTCTTCCAAAGACCTGGCAACTGTCTCCTGCTCTGGCTTTCCTCACTATCCTACCTCCCGTCTCCATGTTCTTGGCCATCTACTAATCTCTCATCTCTCTGCACGTTTGTAGGGGAGGAGGCTCTTCTACCTGTAAGGTCCTTCCTCCTCTTGTGAACCAAGCCACAGCCCAGGCACTAGGTTCCTGGAAACATTCTCTGAAGCTGCCTTCAGTCTCTGACTCTAAGCATTTAATACACTAGATACACCTTAGCTGTGAGTTTAGGCTCCCTGTCAGCCTGCATCACCTCCCGCAAAACTTAATCTCAACAAGAGGGCCATGGCTTCCAAATGGCTTGGGAGGGGATTGTAGTTTTGATCTACGGCCATTATCAACATAGGACAAAATAGGAAAGCGTGTGACTAGAAGAATTAGTGCTTCTATGAGAAGAATTCCATCTCAGGATGGACACAGGAGGAAAATGTGGGGAACATAGATGGGAAGGGCTGTGATCGAGTTATGTGGAGGGTGATCCCACCCCACAGTGCTTACAGCAGAATTGGATGAACTACCTATTTCATTGCGAGGGATTCTGGGTTCCTGGGTTCCTGCTTGAATGAATTTCCCGGATTGTAAACATATTTTATTTTCTTCCACAACAGTTTGTCATTTCAATAACTGAGCCCAACAGGTTTAGTTTAGAAGCTCATTCTTTGGAACTGCAGTCTACATCTTCCCTGGACTTTCAATAGGTATTTTAAAATAGTCTTGTGGCTTCCTGTGGACTGTTTACTTGTAAAACAGCAACACGTTTTATTTTTTTCCTGACAACGTTTTCTATACTTCTTCTTACTAAAAATGACAGATTTCTTTGGCTCTCCCCATACCACCAGGAGGTAGTTTAATCAGGCTGTGTGTGGTTGAGGTAGAAGTTTACATGAATACCTCATGTCACTCATTGATACCAAGCTCCATGTATGCCCTGGCCCTGTGGGTGCTTAACCACAGTGCCCTGGGCCATGCTTGTTGATCTCTTCTCAAACATTCCTTCCATTCTGTGTTTGAATGAGGCTGTTGCTGCTTTTAGAAAAGATGTCATGGTGGGTGTGCAGTGTAAGGCATATAGCCAGTGGGGGTGGGTATGATGCTCCCCACCCAGGAGTTTTCCAGAATTCCATAAACACTGTCCTTCACTGGTACTGTATGTGGAAAAAGAGCTGAACAGCACAGACAGGAAGGAGGTCAGGTGGAGGTCTAGCTCTCTAGACCTAGAACCAGCTTCATTATGGTTTGAGATCAATGAGCTGAAGCCATAGTATTCAAGAATCTCATTGACTCTACTATGGCCTTTCTTTTTCCTGTCCTAACACCACACACATGCACACAGGCATGCACATACGCACACCATGACTACCACACTGTTTATGCACACAGCAGATAATTCCAAAACACAGTTAGTGGGCTGTTATTCTCATGCTCAAATAGAGCTCAGCATGACTCAACAAGCTTAGATCTGGAAATCCCAACTCCATTTTCAGGTTCATTGATAAATAGTGCCTATCCAGGTCTTATTTGCTTCTTCTTTTTGTTATCAGTCTTTCTCTTGAACTGCAGCATGCAGCCCTTTTTGATGCTGGCTCCTCTTTTTACTCGTGGTTGAAATCTTAGAAGATAATGTTTTAATTTTATCTGGATTAAAGTGTGTCACATGCTTTGAATAAAGTTGATATTGACATTTGTGCTCATACTTTTTTAATAGTCATCCTCCTTTCTGTTGCTTATAAACTCAATATGGTTGAACCAATTTACCCTTTCACTCATCAGAGATAACCTTTGATATTGTCAGTCATTTTAATTACAGTCTTTCTGTTGGGTATGTGGTAATGTCTCATTATACTTTCAATATTGATGGTTAATGTTGGATTTTTTTTTTTCTGTCTCAGTAGCTCTTCTAATTTGGGTTCTGTTGCTATGGTGAAAACCATAAATAAAAGTAACTTGTAGAGGAAAGTGTTCATTTTATCTTACAGGTTATGTTCATTATAGAAAGGAAGCCGAGGCAGGAACTCAAGGAAGGAGTTGAAGTAGAAACTACTACTTACCACCTCTGGTTTGTTCAGCTACCTTTCTTACACAACCCAGACCCTCCTGCCTAGGACTGGAACACTGAAATGAGCTGGGACCTCCTGCATCAATTAGCAATTAAGAAAATGCCTCACAGACATGCCACAGGTCAAACTGATCAGGGCAGTTCTTCTGCTGAGGTTCCCTTTCCCAAAATGACTCTAGGTTTATGTCAAATTGGCAGCTAAAGGTAAATATGATAGAAAGCTTTTGGCTATCCCTTATTAAGTTCATACCAAAATCTTTCACCAATTTTGAGTTATTTCTCTCTTATTGACTTTAAAATATATTTAGGATTACTGTGTCAGCTATACGTATTAAAATATCTCCTAGTACTTGGCTTATTTATTATTGTTGTTGTTATAATGCATCTCTGTGGGGGGGGGCAGGGTATGTACTCCTGAGTGCTAGTACCCATAGAGACCAGAGGGTGTCAGATCCCCTTGGAGCTGGAGCTGCAGGCAGTTGTGAACCACTTTACATGGGTGCTGGGAACAGAGCTAGGGTCCTCTGCAAGAGCAGTGCATTCTGTTAACCACTGGGCCACATCTCCAGCCCTCTGTTTACATTCTTAGTGATGCCATTTATTTCTTATTTTTAGTGTCACACACCTTTGTGTTCTATTTAAGAAATTCTTGCTCTTCTCAAGATCATGGAGACATCTTTCTATGTTTTCTTTGAGAAACTTTACTATCTTTTACCCCTCTAGTCAGACTTGTAATCCATTTAAAATTATTTGTGTGTGTGTGTGTGTGTGTGAAGTTTAAGTCTGAGATAAACATTGTGATGGTTATCCTTGATTATCAATTTGATTACATCTGGAGTTAACTAAATGTAATGACTGAGCACACCTGTGAGGGACTTTTTTCTTAATTAAATCATTTCAAGTGGGGTGACTCATTTCTAATCCAGATCTTTTGAGGTGGGAAGAACCATCTTGAATCTGGGCCACACCTTCTGCTGGCAGCTTCTATAAAGGACATGGAAGAAGGAAGCTTGCTCCCTTTGTCTGCTCTCACTCTTGCTGGCAAGTCCATTCCTTCACTGGCATTGGTGCCTACTTCTTCAGGATTCCAGAGAATACTGAAGACCAGCTGAGACATCCAGCCTTGTGGACTGAACAACTATTGGACAGCCATTGCTGGATTGGGTGGACCACAGCCTAGAATCTATTCTAATACATTCCCCCTCTCTTTCTCAGTCTCTCGCTCTCTTCATTCTATAAATTCTGTTCCTCTAGAGAGCTCTGACTAATAAAAACATCAACATTTTGTTCTGAGTAAACATCCAGTTACACCAGTATCATCTATTGCAAGACAGTTTGTCTACTGAACATCAGTGAGAGTTTCGCTGTAAATCACAGCAGATTTATTTATGATATCCCCAAACTTAAAACAACTCAAATGTTTGGAAATGAATAAACAAAGTTTGGTACATTTATATAATGAAATAATTCTCAGTAATGAGAGTGAATTGTTAATAGAGGGGAATATATCTGGAAGGATTGGGGGAGGAGTGAATATGATCAAAATACATTGCATGGAATTCTCAAGGAACTAATAAAAATGATGGGGGATCTCAAAAACATTGAGGAAAGGAAGACAGTCAAAGCACATGTGATACTTTGTTCCAGTTACGTGAAGAAAAGCCAAGGGGTGGTGACAGAAATCCAAAGAGTGGGTCACCATTGGGAGAAGGACCTTCGATCAGGCAACCTGGTGTGTGTGTGTGTGTGTGTGTGTGTGTGTGTGTTCATGTGTGTGCCTGTGTAGAGGTCATAGGTCGATGTCAGATGTCTTCCTCTATCACTATCCACCTTAGGTTGTTTGTTAGTTTGTTTTTGAGATAAGATCTCTTGCTTAACTCAAAACTCACCTATTCAATAAGACTAGCTGGACAGCAAACCCCAGGGATCCTCACGTCTCCCTCTCCCCGGCGCCAGGATTTTGAGCACATGCCACAACTCATCAGTTTTACAAGGGCGCTGAGCATCGGAACTGAACTCCTTAGGTTTGCACAACAAGCACAGTTCATCAACCCAGACATCTTCCCAGCCTGGGAAGGGCGGTTGGCAAGGTGCTGTTCCTGTGCGGGCACAGTTGCACCGCTGTAAGGTGCTG
>CABHPH010148395.1:60414-75113 GCA_902168325.1 Peromyscus nudipes
AAGGTGCTGTTCCTGTGCGGGCACAGTTGCACCGCTGTAAGGTGCTGTTCCTGTGCGGGCACAGTTGCACCGCTGTATGGTGCTGTTCCTGTGTGGGCACAGTTGCACCGCTGTAAGGTCAGGAAAGGAGGTGGGCCTCACTAGGAAAAAAATTCAAAGCAATGAGACTCCCCTGCATATTGGCTGTGTCGTTCCTATTTCTGCTTTGGGTGGACCCAGACAAACAGGCTTTTCCATGGCCACGTGCTATTTTCGGTCCACTATCAGGATGTGTAAACTCCTGGTCCTAGCGTTTACAGTCGCTGTAGAAATAACACGAAGGACCTGATTGGCTGAGCCATTTCCTTCTGTTGAGAAGACAACTGTAGCTCCCAGGAGAGGATGCTGCCAGCATGGAAACTGGAGTTGATGTTTATCTTCTTCCTGGGGGCTGAAAGAACTCTACCATTGTCAACCACTGTTGTTGGTAAGATTTTGAAGACTGACTATATGCCAACATCGCAAAGTCGTATCTAGTTCAGTATTCCAGCAAGCGCACTGGGACTTGGTCATACAGTCACATCTTCCTGTCTCGGGGCTGTCTCTTTTGTTTTGTTTTGTTTTGTTTTTTCCCTCATGCCACCAAGGCCTGTCCAACCCTTCATCTTTAAAAGACTTGATTATGGTAGACTTCAGTGTTCACATGAGCTTTCGTTCTCACAGAGTCTGAAGCCACATGTGGCACCTTCATGGATGACCATTCTTCCCTGCTCTAGACTCTGAAGCTACAGCCACACGGGAGCCTCCTCCTCGGAGCAGCAGATACTGTGCCAAGCTTTTTCCATTGAGCTAATTTCCCAGCCCTCCCATCCTGGTTTTGTCCCTCTTCATAGCATTGGGCCAATCTCCTTGGAGCACCCCTTTGTAGACTCAGCCTCGAAGAGTGGCATGGTGCTACATTTGGTATGAAGCTTCAGAAAACTCATGAGCAAGTGTGAAAGGTGATTCATCTTCACACCAAACTACAGTTAGTTCGCTCTCGACCCTAGAGTCCCAGATTTTCTCAAATTTTCCTTACTGGGTGGAGACTTTGCAGATAGAAGTGATACACCAAGGAGAAGAAGAAGCCCTAAATGGACTTGAGATGTGCAGACCATGAGGCCCTGTTTGTACGTGCATGTGTGCACACACACTCCTAGGGATCAGAGCCACGGGATTCTACACTGGGGCTACCTCTAACTGCAGAATCACATCTTAGCATCATTTGAGGGGGCTGGGAACTTATTTTCTTCTTGACTCCCTTGGCCCACTACCTCCAGTCTCTTCCCCTGGACCACCACTGCTTTGTCTCTGTGATGGAATCCATGGGCTTTCTTATCCCCTGGCTCCAAATCTGCCTGTTTGTGCTGGGACATACAACCTGGGGGAATCATCTCCAGACAAATTCAAGGGGCGATGCTTTTCACTGGGGATCTGTCATGAGTGCGGGAATGATGGAGCGGAACTAGATAGCAAGGGCCTTTACTACCGTGTTCCCAGAAGCTCTAGCTGAGAGGCAACCCTCAAGAACCTTCTGACACCTCACTTTTCCTGAGGACAGAAGAGAAGTTGAGGGACAGAGAAGATGGGGAAATTAGGGAAGAAACAAGAAGCGATCCCTTTTTATTGTCTCAAATGCATGCCTGTGGAGCTTCTGAATCTTCCAAGTACACACTCCATCCCAAAAGAGGAGACTGTGATTTAGGAGTTACTTGCAGACAGGGCCCCAGAAGTGTCTGTCTTTAAATACAGCCATGGAACTGTGTGGGATTAAAGATGGGTGCTATGCAGTCACGGATACGAGACACTGATTTGTGTACATATTGACCATCTAGCAAACTGGTAGAATTCTGCGTTGGGTCCTGAGCAGTTGGTGGGGAAGATTTCTAATGGAGTTACATGAGCATGGAAAGAAGATAGTGAGGAGCCCAGGAAGAGAGGGACAGGAGCGGGGGATGGGAGAGAGGGTTCTTTCAGATTGGGGGGTGACATACCACATAACAGCTCACGTACAAGAACTACTCTCTGTAGCTGTTCTTTTTTTTTTTTTAGTTTACTTTTACGAGACAGGGTCTTACTACATAGCCCAGGCTGTACTCAACCCACCCCATGTGCTCCAGCCTTGGCCTCTCGAGTGCCAGGATCACAGGCAGGAGCCACCACTCATGGCTGTCTTGCTGTTCTTGAGCCACAGCGGCAGAGCTAAGCAGTTGTGGTAGAGCATGTATGTCCCGCAACATGGAAAAGGCATGCCAGCGCTGCTCTGGACTGCAAGCACGGCGCCTGACATGCACTCGATGCTCAGTGAGCACGAGTTGTGTGAACAAGTTAAAGGCACATGGCCTGAAGGTGGGAGATGGGGCGGGAGTGGGGAACTCAGCTGGGTTTGATGAAGGACAGAAAGAAGGGGAGGAGAGAAGATCGTGCATTGGGTTTTCGATATTATTTCAGACTGCATTTTTGCAAACGTGTCTACTGCTAAAATCTGCAACCCCCAAATCAATACCTGAAGGACTTCTGCAGCCATTTATGGACATGTGCAACACTGTGAAACACTGAACTGGCCCAAGACACCTGTTTCTCTAGGGCTGAGCCAGGCAGCTCCGTCTTTCCTCTGATCAGCTCTCGTATGATAGACAAGAGGTCTCTCCATGGCCTGCTAAATGCCACATTATTTTATAGTTTGTGCTTTCTGTCGCTGTATTTCCTGTAAAAAAAAAAAAAAAAAAAAAAAAAAAAAAAAAAGGCCCGCAAGATGTAACGCTCGAAGACTGCTTGGTTCTCTTAGTGGTAGTTAGCTAGGATGTGCCTTATGGAAAACAAACAAACAAAACCCTCGTGTGTCCGATAAGCTTTGCTTACTAGTACGAGTTCTAGTACTATTGGCCTGGGTTGAAAGTTAACTATATATTAAGCCCATTGTCTTTAAACCGTAATATATCATACAAGGTTTCATAGCTATCCATTGAGGAAATGGCTCACAGTCAACTAATCACATGTTTCTCTGAAGAGTGATGGGGTCTGTATTTACTAAACCAGTTTTCACAGCAGCTTTATAGACGGTAACTATCATGAAAACAGTCATGGTTGTGTATAAGGTCAGTCTGTTACGACCAATCAAAAGAAGAGAGAGATAGCACAAGCTGATGAGGATACAGGATGTCAACAGCAAGGGTAAAGAGCCAGGATTTTTTTGGTTCAAGTCAGAGTCAATACTGCTAAGCTGTGGGGACCACATCTGGGGTGTCTGTGCAGGGACCTATGCAGAAAAAGACCTGAGATCCCCAAACATTCAATGAGAGATGAAAACTGGTGGTCCAGCAGGAATGTAGAATGGTCTTGGGAAGGAACTTTTTCTGTGGTCCCCTAGTGTAGTGGGCAGCTGAGCCTTGAGGTGGAGGGGCAGTCCTCTTCTTCTACTATGTAATAGACTTCTACCTCTCATTAGCACGAAGCTTCTTGAGCCTGAGCTGGGAAACTATGAGCTTGAATCACACTCAGAGCAGAGGACAGGGCTGGCCAACTAGCCTGGCCCATGAACTATCTGGCCAGGCAAGAGTCAGGGGCTGGGGTACCTATGCAGAGCTACATGAGGGTCAGAATACCAGCACAAAGCTAGGAATCTATGGATTGCCTGTTCCTTGTGTTCCTGGGAGGGTTTTGGGAGGGGGACCTTAAATCCCTAATCAGGCCACCCCCTCTCAAAGAAGGCTGGTTATGAGTTAATTGGTTATGAGTTAGATGGATCCTTACTCTGGATCTGAAAATCACCAGGAGCGCTCTGTTCCCCAGCACCCCCACCCCTCCAAGTCCTGGCACACCTCTGTAAGTCAATGTTATGTTTTCACACAAATAACCTTTTATTGGTGTTTAAAAAAACAACAACTATGAAGTCATAGATTTTTAAACTGGAAAGTAGCTCGAAATGTCCAGTTCCTTAGCAAGAAACAAGCCCAATTTTATTATCACCCCCAGGTTAGAGATTAGGGGCCACCCGGGCCCTACAGCAGAGGCAGGCTTGGGTACAGATCCTCCTGAGGAGGCTCCTTTCGCTGGACTTCCCCTGTCCCCCTTCACTCCCTCCCGTTTGGGGACTAGACTGTGTGCCCGGTTGCCGTTTCCTCCCACATGCTTTTGTCTCGGGATGCATGTGGCAGCCCCCGCCATCTGCTCTGCTTAGCGGACTCCCAGACCGCGCTCCTAGGTCCTGACTCTTGCCCTTTTCCTGTTATGGCTGTTCTCCGTGGCCCCGGGAGCGAACTGGCACGGTGGAATCAGACCCGGTGGGCTGCTGCCTAGAACAAGGTTTTGTCACTCATCCCAAACAAGCCTCACTCTGTGTGCTGTACTGCCGAGGCCAGCTGCTGGGGGTGGCAGGGGAAAGGAAAATCTGCCTTTAAAAAGCCCGGGTAAAGGTAGCCAAGACAAATATAACCAGCCAAGGGGGCAGGAGGGCTGGAAGATTCCAGATGCGGAGGCCTCCCTCCATGCTATGGCCGACTAAGAGGAAGGGTAGGAGGAGGAGGGGCCGGGAATGCTAGAGCAGGGTCCTCTTTTCCAGGCACCTCCTCAGCTCAAGCCAGAACCGTGTTCCCGGGGACAGACCATCACCGGGAGGGAAGTGAGAAAGAGTGGGCACAAGAGCAGTCCAAGCTGAAAGCCGAGGTGCCACACGTGGGCAGCAGCAGGGAGGGCAAGTGGACAACACTGACTTTGTCCCAGCTGAAGACCAGCTGAGGGACCCTGCCCTCCTGCCCTTCCAGGCCCTCCCAGCTCACTCTCTGCCACCATGACCCCGTTAAACGCATGTGAGCAAGGGAGCTGAGGTTCCTGCCTTGATTGCTGTTCTGGGAGTCTTGTGGAAATGTACCCTCAGACAGGACAGCCCGTGGTCTTCCAGCATGGGGACATTTACCCAGGGCGGGACTGGTGAGTCAGGGGTGCTCACCCTGGAAGAGAGCCTATGCTGGCAGGTTGGGTCACAAGTGGGAACGGTAAGGACATTTTACTGTTCCCTCTATCCTCACCAGCTTAGAAATAGAGGAAAGGGATGCTCATTCTGCTGAAGATGTTAGCTTTAGAGGAAAGACCCCTGGGCTGCAGCAAGTCCTCAGAACCGACTGGGCAAACACCCATGGAGCTGGCTCCTGGGGCAAAGGCACTGGGCCCACAAATGGTGGCTCCCTTCCAGGACTGAACCAGATGCTTACTGTTCTAACACCTTTGGGCAGACACAGGGCAAGGCTGAGAGAAGGAGCCTCCATGGGCAGCTCTGCCATGTCTGGGGCATTCTGGCCAAGCCCCTTTCTCACATTTTTTGGAAGGGAGATAGAGTGCTCTGCACAACCCCTAAGGGTGATGTGTAAATCTAATTAATCTTATCAGTAAAAATCAGGAGTTGGGGTAAAAACCTGAAAGCTCAGAGAAGCAGGGGAGTAGCCACAACTGCTTCCTACTTCTCCAGTTCCTCTGACCAAAAAGGCCAAGATCCTGTCTCTGCCCTGCCTTATCACTTCCTGTCTCCTCTCTATACAGGCCTCCAGACCTCTATGGTTAACTAGTGGCTAACTCTGCCCTCTGACTCCAAGCAAGCTTTATTTGTCAGAACACAAATAAAATATCACACATTTCCCCCTTTATATCTAAACAGAAAATGAAGGTTTTAACTAACATAGAAAAACTATATGCAATAAGTACAATAATTATATACAAATAAATATAGGCAATAATTACATTAACAATGTCTAGCCCATTAGCATTTGACAAATTCAGAGAAAATACTCCATTATCTATCCTATCTTGGATAGTCCAAAGTATTGTACCTAATTCACTTTCTTTCTTTCTTTCTTTCTTTCTTTCTTTCTTTCTTTCTTTCTTTCTTTCTTTCTTCTTGTTCTTTTTTTTTTTTTGGTTTTTCGAGACAGGGTTTCTCTGTGTAGCTTTGCACCTTTCCTGGAACTCACTTGGTAGCCCAGGCTGGCCTCGACTCACAGAGATCCGCCTGGCTCTGCCTCCTGAGTGCTGGGATTAAAGGTGTGCACCGCCACCGCCCGGCCCTAATTCACTTTCTATACCAACTTGCATTACCAACTCAAAACTATCTTTTTATGTCTCTCAACCTTATACTCTTTTGTGAGTTTCTTTTCTGAATTTATTAACAAGTAAAACTACAACTATTAACTATCTAGTGTTCAACTCCATCAGAGATCTAAGAAGGATATATTACCTGAGTAAACAGGAAGTACAGAGCAAATAACTTCCAAAAATAATAAATGACAGAAATAGCTGGATGCCTGTACAGTCACACAAGATTCCTCTGTAATGTTGGGGAATGATCTTCAGCCTGTAGGCCTACAATATTTGACAGACTTTCCTGTGAAGCAGGAATTTTGAAGGACTGCCCTGCCTTGTGTTGGCAAAGTTCAGCAGTTACTTTCTTTTGTATCCTACTTGTCCAGTTTGGACAACATACTGCCAGCAATTGAGGCAAGGGCAGTTTCTTGCCCAGTGGGTAACTTCTGCCACAAAGAAAGTAAACTCCATATGGAGTTTCTTTGATGCCCATCATACTCTTTGAAGTAGATTGTGTTGCCAGGAGCAGACATGTCTCATTGTCATTAAAAAAAAAAAAGAATCTTATGTTATTAAAACATCTTAAATGCCATATTCCGTAGGTCTCTGAAGTGTTTGAAGACCACCTGTCTATCTAAAATATATCTCTGTTTGACCTTTGGAAACATACCTAACATGACTACAAGTTTGATTGTAATAGGTGAGTAACTATTAACCTGCATTTCTTTATTATCCTAAATAGTTTGTAATAATAACTTTCAAGGACTAGAAATTTACATTACATTGTTAAATGAATTGTATAGGTACAATATCTTAAACAAGAGTAGAAACATATATACAGTATAACAAAAATAACCTCAAATTTGTATCAATATACAAAAATTCATACCAATGTAAAGTATTTAAGACTAATAGTTGCTTTTTTGGTTTAAAAGTAGATTCAATAATCTATCCTTTTATCCTATCATTTCTATATCCTCTGTTTTTCTTTTCAGAACATGCTCTCTAAATCTAATCTCCTTTGTTCAGCTTTTTTCCTGACCATTACCAATAACAACTTGTAACCAACACCCCTAAATGATGATGAATATTCATAACCCACTGAACAACAAAAATTGCCCACCCCGCCTCTTGGGAATGTGAATGTTGTGTTCTTAAAATTACTTCCTGCTGTCTGGGGATGATGGCATCTTTAGAGGACCCTGAAAAATTTTTTGGGTAATTGTCAAGTCCTGGGAGAGCTAACTGTATTATTTGTTGTCCAGTTTCTGTGTGATGGGAAAGTTCAGGGCTTATCTCAAGTCCTGGCTAGAGTAGTCTGTGAGGCTGGACCATCTCAGCTAGTCACCTTGAAATTGTCCTGAGAAAATAGTCCGCAGCTGATATTTGTGTGGTGTTTGTCATCTTAGTGGCATTACCACAATCCAGGTGGAATCGTCACTGTGAGGTCCCATTTTCCTTTTGGAGACTTCAAAGGTCACTATTAGGCATGGTCATGGTTCACTGCAGAAAACTTAAGCATTTTAAATGTCATATACAACAGATCTCAAAGAGATTAAAGGACCATAATTTGTTAAGTACATCCAGAGTACAAAAACTTAATTCCAATTACCTGATAGAGACTCAAACCCAAAATCTTGTACAGGAAGCTATATGAAGCTTTTTTCTAGAATTAGTACTCTGTATGACCAACCATTAATATTACGACAAAAAGTTTAAAATATATATATTAATTTTTAGATGATGCATAAATCTAATTAATCTTATAAATAAAAATCAGGAGTCAGATATTGGGACAAAAATCTGAAAGATCAGAGAAGCAGGGGAGCAGCCACAGTTGCTCACTACTTCTCCAGTTCCTCTGACCAAAAAGGGCTGACATCCTGTCTCTGCCCCACCTTATCACTTCCTGTCTCCTCTCTGTACAGACCTCCAGACCTCTATTGCTAACTAGTGGCTAGCTCTGCCCTCTGACTCCAAGGTTTATTTGTCAGAACACAAACAAAATATCACACAACATAAGGGAACTGAGATGACAGATCCCAGAACCCGAGGACAGTTTGACTGAAGATGAGGAAGAGCTTGCTATTCTTCATTTCAGTAGCTGAGGACAAATGATGGGCTTTGGTGACCACTTACTTAGGTGCATGGTCACAAATCAAATGGATGGCTGCAATGCACTGCCCTTCAGGAACTGCCCTGTCCTGAATCTTTAAATCCTAGAAATTACATGATGTGTACTGTGACAAGTGCCTTGGTCTCAGCTGACTGAGGTTTCTCCATTTGCAAAATAAATGATACTCCTTACCCCTGTCTAGGCCACACAATGGTGAGGACCAAACAGTTTTTGAAACCCTTGAGACTATTGACACACAGGATATTACTAGGAAAGATTCTCAGGAAATACAGTGTGGCCATTAAATCATCAAGGGGAGTAGAGACTGGAAGCCAATAGCAAGACTTCAACACCCGCCCCCCCAAGGCCTACAGGCAAGCCAGCTCTATTGTTTGTTTGGGTCAAGAGCCAGACCATAAATACACACCATACTCTACCTCCCTTCCCCCAGACTCTCAGTTGTTGGGCAGCATGTCAGCCTTCTCAATCTGTCTTTTATTTTAAGACTGAGGATGTCAGGGTGACTTGATTCAACATCTCTGACCCCACTGGTTGCCATGGTTGGTTACTTGTCTTGTTGCCATGACAAAACATGTAACCAAAGCAACTTGAGAAAGGAGGGGTCTGGATGGCCCACAGCACCAGGGTCCACAGGGAAGTCACGCTGGTAGAGCTTGAAGCAGCTGGTCACACGGTGTCTGCAGTCAGGAAGCAGAGAGAGATGAATGTTGCTGCTCAGTCCATTCCCTCCTTTTTAGTCACTCCAGGGCCCCAGCCCACGGGATGATGACACCCACAGTTCAGGTGGGCCTTCCACCTCGATTAGCTTAATCTAGACAATCTCGAGGCATTCCCAGAGGCTCACCTCATCTAGCTAATTCCTCACAGGCTCACCCAGAGACTTGTCTCACAGGTCATTCTAGATCTTGTCAAGGTGCTGATCAATGTTAACCATCACACAGAACAGAGCCTCAATTTGTTCTTGCCTGGGGGCTTCCCAGGGTCTCTATTTCCTCATCTGTACCATAGGCAGAGCGACTAATAGCATCCAAAGCTATTTGGGGGACATGAAAGAAATGACCCACATGAAGAGTTCAGCATGAGGCCCGGAACCAGTTGATGCCCAACAGATTCAGCCATTGGGATGGCTGCCACCTAGGGGTGCGACAATCGTGAGGACCAAACAGACAGGATATTGAACAAATAGGAACGTGCCTGTCTTCTGGCTGTCAGGGCTGGGCCCCTTGTGATTTCTGTGGACCCATGAGGACTGTCATGGAAAGTGTAGAGAGGAGTTGAGAAACAGAGCAAGCCCTTCATGCAGCAACCTGTGTGGGGCCAAGAAATGAAGATGCTATCTTTGGGGCCACAGGAACTCAGTGGAGCCCCAGGTAGGTGGTCACTTGCTTCTCCTTGCCGGGCAGTCCTGGAGCACCCTTGGTGCCACGGTCTCAGCCTCATCTATTCTGGCACAAGCCTCACTCCTGGCTGACCATCGCTTCTGAACTTTGTTTAGGGAAAGCGCCTGAGAGCTCGAGCATTGGCGCCATTCGTCGTGGGACGTGGCTGTGGCTATGCAGACCCACACACAACAAAGTGAGCATTGAAGGGCAGCTCCATCGAGTCTGTAAACAGCCAGCTGAAGGGACACCTCGTCCCACATTTACAGAACTCTATTTAAAGACCCACACACCGGAATAAGCATGGCCGTGTTTATTTCTGATTGTCCCCAAGGCCCTGGGGATTGTCTCCAAGTGACTCCACTTCTCTGTTGACCCAAAATAACCCTTCTACCCCAAGTCATTTTTGTCTTTTCTGAATTTTTTTCATTTAAACAAATAAACAACCTCATCTATTAATCCTTCTCCCTCCTTTCTAAGGCATAGTTTGGCCAAGTCCCTCTTAGAGGGTTGAGTTGGGTCCATTTGGGAGGTTTAAAACTGACTCGTTCTGATTTCACACAGTCCCAGAGAGCCAGGATTTTGAAGTGGAAGGAAGCAGGTGAAACAGAGGTCATGCCATGGTCATTGCCCTCACAGCTGGGGAAAGAACCTTTGAAGACACAGACAAGAGCCTGGTGACCCTGGGCCCAGTCACCCTGCTATCCAGACATGTGTAGGGAGGAAACTGAGGATGCCTTTGAAGACACAGACAAGAGCCTGGTGACCCTGGGCCCAGTCACCCTGCTATCCAGACATGTGTAGGGAGGAAACTGAGGATGCCAGGGTTGGTGGCAAGTGATCTCAGAGTGTGTGTGTGTGTGTGTGTGTGTGTGTGGTGTTTCCATTGATCTTGGGTTGGGTGCCACTATAGGAGGAACATGTTGAGGAGGAGGGGTTTCTCACCTGTCCGTGCCTCAGTTTCTTCACCTACAAAAGAGGCAAGCCAAAGATCCAGCTCACAGAAACATGAGGATTAAATAGATGAAACTTGCCTCCTGGTCTGAACATGGTCTGGTCTTGGCAGATCATTCAGTGAATTCTTCCCACTTTAGGGATGAGGAACTAAGGCTTGCCAGGGTCACATGACTTGTCCAAGGTTAAAAAGCAAGTCCATAGTTGGTTAAAAAAAATGGGGCACCCTCGATGGGCAGAAGCCAGCCACAAGCCTGCTTGGCGAGTGGCACTCCAATGAACAGGCATGTGGTGGAGAAATGGGAGAGAAGGAGAAACAGGGTGGTTCGTACACTGTGGAGAGAAGTGGAACCGAAGACACAAAGTTAGTGAGGAACAGGCTGATGTGAGTAGCCTGTGCTGCCACCTGGGGCCATGTGATATCTGGGCCTGTGCTACTGCCAGGGGCCATGTCTGGGTCCATGACCCTGCAGCGGCTAGGGTTTGTGTTGATGTCTGTGGACCATGTTGCCATGGATGGTTATACAGATGACCGTGGTCTGAGCAGTCATCTGGGGCCATAGAGACATCTGGCCTGAGCTGCAGCTGAGGGCCATGTCTAGGGCATGACCCTACCACAGATGGGGTCTGTGTTGATATCCATGGTCCATGTTACTACTGAAAGCCATAGGATGCCCATGGTCTATGCCCCTACCTGGGGCCATGTGGACATCCAAGGGTCATGCTGCCACTGGGGCCATACTAATCTGAGTGGCCTGCACTGCCACTCAGGGCCATGGTGACGTTTGGACCCGAGCTGCAGCTGAGGGTCATGACTGGGTCCATGGCCTACTGCAGCTAGAGACTGTGTTGATGTCTGTGGGTCGTGTTACCACCTGAGGCCATAGGAAAGCTGGCCCTAGTGGCCAGGGCACTGGAGAACTGGTCCTGCCCCTCAGCAGCCACCTCAGTAGCTGTACCCCCCTACCAGAACTGTCCCCAATGGTCTGGGTGTGGGAGAGCTGGACGTGACCCTTTATGACCCTCGGAGAACTGGCATCCCCCGCTCACCAGCTGCAAGGGAAGAGCTGGCCCTGACTCTCCCCTGAGGTGAATAGCCTGATGGAGGTCCAGACTGACCAACTCAACTACCACCCAGGCCCACATCCAGGGCTTTGAGTTGGTCCACCCCATCATCTACCCCATCTACGACCTGCTAGAGGGTTATGGTCCTGCAGAACCATAGCAGCAGGATCTCCATGATTCAGGTCAACAACAGGATATCTGAGAGAAGTGTCTGTGATGGCCCAGTATTGGTGTTGTACCAGAAGCCAGAGGCCTTGAACCAGACCAACAACTCACTACGCAGTGATCATTTGCAAGTAAAGCTGTTAGGACAAAGGGTGCACTGGGTGACACGCCACGGCTCCCAGTGCCACTACAACAAATGAATATGTGATGGAGAGGCAGGAAAGATGAGGGAAGGAAATACTTTGTTTCGTTTTTAATTTTTTGTTTCGAGGAGGCTACAAGGGAGGAAGCCACCCATGGAAGAACTGGGAAATGAATGGGATTGGGATGCATGATGTGAAATTCCCAGAGAATCAATAAAAAAAGTTTGGGAAAAAAATGGGATTCATGTCCAGGGCACCCTCTCCAGAGCTGCTAGGCTGCTCTGTGCATGCTATAGATTCAGGAAGAATGTCCCAGAGTCTCTGAGGAACACCTGCCTCCTTCTCCTCACCCCTAAACTGAGGGGACAGATAAACAGTGGTGGTTACGATTCTGCAATCATGCTCACATGAGTGGGTTCTCACAGCGGCTGATGGTTGGCCATTACCTCATACTGCTCTTATCCAGTACTTCTGTTGCTTTCCTTAGGTGTCAGGGCTGTCACAGGGCTGCCACAGGAACTCTGGCTGGGTCATCTTACTTAATTCCGTTAGTGTTCCTATGGGGAGTAACTACTACTTTATCATCCTCATTTGACAGATCTGGAAACGGAGGCACAAATGGAGTTCATTTTCCCCCAAAGTCACATCATTCATTTATGATGGGATTTGAACACGTATCTGACTCCAGAATCCACGTTCCTAATCTTTGTGCCAGGTCAGTGGTTCTTCAGACAGGGTTTCTCCATGTTGCCCAGACTGATGGCAAATGTTTGATCATCCTGCCTTAGCCTCCTGCATGCTGGGATTACAGGCGTGTCCCACCACGTCTGGCTGATGTCAGACCCCCAGTCTCTTCGTCCTTGACTGCCCTTCACTTCCCCCTCGCCCCTTGTCCCTCTCTAACCTACCGTAGGCTTTCCTCACTGGTGATGTTTGTCATTTTGCACAAGTCTCTGGTCCTTAATGGATGCGCATAACATACAGAGCTCATTTCATGCCCTGTTCTAGCCTAGGTACCCAGAATAACGCCTGCACACAGCAAGCACTCAAGTACCAGTAGGTCTATGAATGGTTACAAGAGCAGGCAAAGGGTTCGCAGGCTCGGAGTACACTGATTTCTTCAAGCCTCCACTTGGTTAAGCAGTTGGCCAGAATCCAAGGCCAGCTTTGACTTCCTGCTCCCTTGTCATCCATTTATCTTCAGAAGCAGTCGATGTGGCCGTTGTGCTTTTTGTGTTGGTGTGTACACTCAAGCTCCCACATCCTCAGGGTCTTTATCTTCAGAGGCAACCTACCGTAGACTGAACATGCTTTTACAGTGTCTCATCGCTAAGAACATGCCGCTTTTCTAGTCACTTTTCCATAACATATACATTATATCAATCATAAATATAGTATTGTCACTGTATTAGGTATTCTAAGTAATCAAGGAGGTGGTTGATGTATACAGTGGTGTATGTAGGTTCTGCATAAATATTACACCTCTGTATAAAAGGAACTTGGACATCTGTAGAGTTTGGCAACCTGGGTAGGAGGTTATACTTAATCCCCCACATATACCAAGGGATGGCTAAACACACACACACACACACACACACACATCGAAGGTTTTCAGGATAGAGTGGAATCCTTGGATGTTGTCATGGACCTAAAAGAAAATGCCGCATATGTAAACCAACATGAAATCTGCACTGAATCAGTGTAAATGAAAATGAGTCCAATAAAATGATCAAAATCCCGTTTTTGTGTGTTTTCTTTGCCAAACTTACTTGTGTATAGTTGTCTCTGTTGTGTTGGTTGCCCCAAGCTGGAGCTCTGATGCCTGTGTGGTGGTCAGGATGTGTGCAACAAATGCTCTGTTGAAGTCTCTGTTGAAGAGCTACTGTGCCTGAGACTGAGCAAAAGTGGGAAGAGGCAGTCCCTGTGTCCAGAAACTCAGGACAGTGGAGGAACAAACATCAGTGTTCTGTGCCTGTCCACTGGGGCAGGAAGTATGCCCTAACTTAAAGACATTACCTGGGTCAGGGCCCAGGCAAACTCCAAGAGCTGAAAAGGCTTAATGGTTCTGGTCTGGGCTCCTGACTTCCTGACCTAACCTTGACCCCTTCCAAGCTGCCTGGGATTCACGGGCTCCCCAGCATGCTCACAGCACAGTACTTCTCTCCTTCAGCCTTGTGTTGAGGCTGCATTACACATGCTGCGTTAAGAGAGACGAGGTTGGGGTGTGGCTCGGTGGCAGCGCAATGTGAAAACTAATTAATTAGTTAAGAAAGAGAATTAACGGGGTCTTGTATCAAATCCACCCTGGTCCACAAGCAACCTTAGCTCATCTCCATGCAGCTGACCTGCAGAGCTAGCAATGCTCTTTTGCTGACCCTGTCCGCTCCCCACCCCCTTCCCTCCTGGAGTCATGGAGGCTTAACTCCATCCTGAAGGCTCAGCATTCCATCCCAGCCCTACCCCCTAGGGAAGAGCCAGTTCGAAGAGCAGAATTCCCCTTGAGACTCTGAGGCTCGAAGACTCCTGGGACTTGCGGCATGGAGCTCCAGCTCTGCCGTCTCTGCGGCTGGAAGGCTTCTGGCAGTCGAAGGGAAGGGTTTTATATTTTGTCTCCTGCTTTTCTTTAATAGCAAATGGATGGAAAAATGCAGAAAATCTTGTGCTCAGCAAAACCTCCCTGCATAGGAAATAGCTGGAAACCGCTCCGGGATGAGCAGAGGCCAGCAGAGGTGATTCCTGGAGCCGGTGGCCTGGTTACATAACGCC
>CABHPH010148396.1:0-23240 GCA_902168325.1 Peromyscus nudipes
TGTGAGTCTTTGTTAACATACGGTATACATCCTTCTTATAGTTTCTCATTAAAACATATAATGGACAACAAATCCACTGAAACTCCTTCCAGGCCACTATTGCTTACTACAACAAAAGTTCATTTGAGGCAGATACTCAGCCTTACATCTGTAGCATCCACCCAGTTCATAGAGCCTGCTCATAAATGCTTGAATCAGTGAATTCCTTACGGTAATAATGATTTTTTCAGAAAAATCATATTATCATCTTTGAAATGCCCACACTATAAAAAGCCTGGAGAAATGAAATCAAACAGCCAGACTCGGTATCTCATGCCGTCTAGGTTGGTCCTTGGGAGGCTGAGGCAGGGTGACTGCAGATCACACATTTGAAGCCAATCCCAAGGGACTATACAGCAAGATCTGATTCCAAAACTCTAAATAACTACAGGAACTAAAAATATAATAAAAAGAAATAAGTCAAACATAGCAAATCATTGACTACAAAGTCTATACTTTATACCACAATCTCCTTTTTACAACAATATATGAGGAATGCAGGACAAGAAAGTTACCATGTAAGTAAGAGCTGGGCCTGAGTCCATCTCCAGTTGAAGAGTAATGACCAGAACTTATTAATCACATGGCAATGTGTGAGATGTAAATATTATTTAGATAGAGTACGATTACTTGCCTCTGGAGAAGAGTGAACAAAGTGGAAATGGAAAATGATAGAAAACCCATTAACATTTATTTTAGCCTATGTGCATATATGTGTAATGATATGTACGTGTATTGCCACAAAAGTGCATGACTGTCATTTATAGTTACTTAAGACATATGCTGAAAGAGAAGCACGCAATCAAGCAGGTAGTGGGGTCACTAGGCTAGGAATTCCATGGGGTTTCTGGCTAACATCACTTTAAAGAGACCAGGATGGTACGAAGAGGATATATGTACTGGGCACAGCAGTGGCGGCCACTCAGCAGAAGCTCTTATGTTCCTTAAATCACTGTGTAAGGCTCAAGCAGGGCTTCTGTTGGCTAACACACAAGGCTTTCACTGAAAGGAGGAAAGTGTAGTAAGAACGGGAAAGAGGAAGTGGATAGAGGAGACTAAGAAGAGATTAGGGTGGGTGTGATGAAGATGGCGGAAAAGAAACAGGAAAAGTAAGGAAAAACATGTTCAGGAAGTTTCAGACACCAGCACATTTCTTTGTCAGGTCTATCATGAATACCACAGAAAGTAGGAACTTGGCATTTTCCCTTTGGGAAAATGTTATCTATAAATGTCTATGCACCCATATCTGTATGTATGTATTCCAAAAGGAGGTATTTAGATCTGAGAGTTTCCTCTTCTGAGGACTGTAGAAAAACTCACTGGAATGTGTTAGAGGCCTCTTATGTAATGAATGACCCACACTGCCAGCTTGTGCTCTTTATTAATGTGATCATTAACAAGTTCACATTAATTCGACATTGGCTCTTATTGGAGTGAGAATTAAAACCCATGTATGGTGTCATTTTCGGGAATGAATGGCTGCTTCAGAGCCAACTGCACACAACTGACTATGGTAACAGAGATGCTGATTTTATTTCCTCCTCGAGGATGTCTGTTACTATACACCAAGACTAATTTATTAATCTTCTAATACCAAAGACAACCACCAGATCTTCTGGCTGCCTCCCTGGAAGATATGCCAATATCCACAATAGTTGAAAGAAAAAAAAACCCTGCAGAACCCGTGCAGCAGAAACCTGCCACCGTTATCTGGGCACCAGACTCAATGGTGCCAAGAGATTCAGCTTGTCTTCTGGCTTGTGTTCCTAGAAAGAACACACATCCTTTGCTGCCCACAACTCCTCTACCCCACAGGTCATTTTCTAACGATACCAACAATTACAGTAGTGCTTCTGAGATATGCTCACAATTGTCGTAGGAAATTCAAACAAACAGAAACTTACAGCTTTCCCCCCTTTTCTCTTCCTGTTCTATTTCTACATTGGCTTAGGAATCAAACAAGTGATTAATGAACCTCTTTGGATTTTAGGTTCCATTTCTTAAGCCAGTGAAACTTCAAAAGGGTTTATTGCTTTTTATGTGCATTGAAAATTAACCCGGAGGTTTTAGAAATGTTGAATTAGCATTACTATTTGCTCTAGAAAATGAATAGCTTGGTCTGAGCTTGGTTTTTCTTGCCAAGAGAGAAAGTCATGATGAGGGGAAAGAGTTCAACCTAAATCAGGGGTGTTATTTAATCTCTGTGATTAATATATGTCTCTGAATTTAGAGGCAATTGTCTTTCCTTAATGAGATGCTTATGAACATTAAGGGAATCATAAAATGTGGCTGAATAGTTAAGAGGGCGGAGCTGAAATAATTTTCCATTGAAAAATTGAGGTGTAACTCTTGACTGTCAAGCAAATGAAGAATTTGCAAAATTATTACGTCTTCCAGTCAGCCAAATGCTAATGTAGCCTGAACTTGCACCATCTACCCACACCAGCATATACTTTCTCATCCAGAAAGTGCTGGAGGACCATGTGGTCCCTGGGCAGCTACAGCAGCTTCCTGGTTGCATTGCCAGATGTGGAACACAGTGATGAAGCCGGGGGATGCTGAGGCTAAGCCGCCTGGGTTTCAACCCTGCTCCTCTTGCTTACACCTTGGTGATGTGGCATATCATTTAATGTTTCGGTGCTTCAGCTTTCTGTATGTGTAATGAAGCATCATTCTGTTCTTAAGAAGAGCACATGTGTTCACATATATGAATAGACATATGTAATTAAAACAGAGACTGACGGATAGTAAACACCACGTGCTTATAATTATCATTAGTATCAGCAATCATGTTTTAAATTGTTTCACTAAATGGATCTAGTTACAGATTTGAGTAAGCTGAAATGTCTGGGAATAATTGAAGGGGGAGAAAGCATATGAGGAAAGAAATTTAGACCATCCATATGGACACACTAGCCATCTAACTTTATCATTGTACTGTTCATCCCAGCATGGGCGTTTGTCAACTGAGTTTTTACTAAGCATCTTCTCTTTTCCATGAGATTTGCCATGCTCCTAACCCAAAGGAGCTTATGCCTTATTAATGACAATATAAAGACTAAATAACAATCTTTAGTTATAAATTATACTGCAATCCTCAATAGAATCAATATTGGAACCTAATACAACATTAGGCCCTGAAGCACCAGCATTATAATATCGTGGTTCAGCATAATTCAAGATGGAATACATAAATATATATATGATAAACAGGGTGAGAAAAAGAGTCCTGTTTCAAATAGGGCCTCCTTTCCATTGTGCCCAACTTGATCTCTGAAGGTTGCATTTTGGATTTCATACTTGTAGTATTGGGGAAGAGGACTGTCTCTGGGCTATGTTAGCTGTTCTCAAGAAAGTAGTGTTTTTATAAAAAACGTAGACGTAAAATCTCAAGAAATAAGCAAACATCTCACTTAACCCGTTGTGTGGACAGACACTTTTGAATGCTAAGGTTTTTGTCAACAGTTTCAGTGTTATGAAAATGAGAAAAGGCTGGTAAGACTGGAAAGCCAAGGCTTGACCTGAAGCAAATCAGCTTCCTCTTTTCAAATTAGATTTTTAGCTAAATAGTTTTGAAGAGCATTTAAAAAGAAAAAGAAAATGTAAATCTAGGTTTCTACATAATGGACACCAAAAATGGTACTGGCTTTACAGTCAGGTGAATTTGCTCACTAGCAATTCATTAGTAACGAGTCACAAGCAGAACAGTAAAGGCAGATCAAAGAAACCCGTTTGATGATTGGACATGATCAATAGATATATTAATCACAAAATGATGATGCCCCAAGGTAGCCAGCCATTCCTACTAACTTTAATACTCTCCTTGACCCCTAAGAGTCACATTGGAAGCATGATTGTTTACTGTAACCATGGGAGTGACTTAAACCCTAAAAGTCTATCAAACTCAGAGCATGAAAAGACAAGAGACAAGAGATTAATGCATAACAGGAAATTTTCTTTAGACTCAATTGGAAGAGACCACCCAAAGGCATCCTAAGAAGAGTGGGACAGACAAGAAATGTAAAATTACAATTTTCAATCTTAGTGTAAATAAAGCCATTTTAAATTAAGAACAAAGCATGGGCTTCCATAGACTCTGTGCATGATGTGAACTCCTTGAATAATGACTGTGTGTGTGTGGTGGACAGACTACGAGAACCCCTAGGCTCTAAGCCTGCTGTGAACCCTGCCAGATGACTATGTTCAGAAACCAGGAATGCAATGACTTAACTTTTATCTTCTCTTGTTAGAGGCATTCACCAAGTGGGAAGCTTGTGGTGCATAACAAGTTTACAGTCCATATGTGTAACAAGCAGTTACACTCTGAGATTCCACATTTGGCTCCTTGCAAAAAGTCTTCTTTGAAACTTGTGGTAGGAGAGTTGGCAAAATACAAGTGCAGTGGTGACTAACACCAGGATGTTAGTCAGTGGGCTTGAATGCAGTCTGCTGGCCTATGTTTTCCGAGGAGGTTCAAAAGCCAATGGGAAGCAGGCTCACCTTCGAGGTCCTATGGGCAGGTTCCCCAACACAGGAAGTGGAAGTGGAAGATTGAGTCAATATGGCTGATTAGTGCCTACATCCAGAAGCACAAGGCCTAGCCATTCTGTGCACAGTAGTTACTTCTCACAGCCATGTGTTTGCTGTTATGTAGGTGGAATTTTAATTTTCTACCCATTCCTTAAAGACATCCCTTGTATTCTGGCTCCATTTTGTTGCAAAGGCTGTACTATTTAATGTGTTTTTCTGTGTCCCCTCACCCATTAAGCAATAATTTATTTGACTAGACCAGTGCAAGAACCCTCCCCCTAATAAATATGAAGGGAAAGAGAATTTGCTTTTCATAGGTTCCTAGATTTCACAAATGGAAGGAACTTTGAGCATCCCTTTCATTTTACTTTAATTGGAATAATGAGTGTGTGTTGACAAGGTCAAGGAGTTGTAATTTGGAGCGTTAATAGTGGTGTGTCCTGCTACCAATGCATAGTTGCTGCCCCCTAGTAGAAAATGCTGAGTTGCATATTATTATAGAAAAGCTATAATTTAAAAGTAATCAGAAAGACTTGGCCAACATGAAAATGTAACACAAACCTAATATTAAGGGTTTTTTTAAAGATGAAAGGAAATATTTTATCCCTCTATTTTAGACCACTGTTCACTGTGTGTGCAGGAGGGGAAAAAAGATAGCTTTGAAGATTTCACTGTATTTCAGGTATATGCTGAGAAAAATGCAAAAAAAAAACCGAAAATTGAAAATGGCGTCTATAGAATGGTGTTTGTTTCCCTCATCTTCTCCTAGCTTCCAGCTTGATAATAAAAAGTCGCTCCCTTCTAAGGTATGACTTTTCCCTAAATTCGGTTTATCTGCATTTTTTCCTACAATCAACATAGACTTTTATCATAAATGTTATTTCTGTCCACTTAGAAGTTACAAAGCACTTTCTCTCAGATGTCTACAGTGTTTGGATTGGGACATGATAAATTTTAAACAAGCTGAACAGTATTTCTAACAAGGTCCACCCTGGGAGCAATCATTAAGAATGCAAGAGACAAAGAATCTTAGCTAACAGTGTATTTCAGTAGAATCTCATGTAGATTTTTCTTGCATACACATCAATGATCCCATAAAGTGCTAAATCTTAATTCCTAAAATTTTTACTATCCTGGAAACAAAATGTATGCTTAGAAGTGCTTGAGTCTCTCTTGGGCAAAGATGGAATAGAAAGAAATTAGTTTTCAATATTCAATACCTTATAGTTATTGTAACTGTAAATTTCCAACCTTGATACTGACTGTTTGTTTGCTAAGAAAGAATAAATGGGCAGCAATTTTGTTACTTCTCTGCATCAGTTGTATACAAAATTCGCAGTTTGGAATTTCTGCGTATCTAATTGCTGATTTCTACATTCATCTTTCCACTATTCGGAAATGCCCACTTTGCTCTGCAGATATCATTCAAAAAGTCAGCACAGTGGTACAGAGAGTTGTGCACAGGAACTGCTCCCAGAAGGTGAGCCCCTAACTTTTCTTCCTGAAGCAAAGCACTGCACAGTAGTAACAGTCTGTCTCAGCAAAACTGATCACATGCACAGTCCCTTGAAATGGGGAAAGTAGGGGTTGCGGCTCCATATAAGATGACAGATAGTTACAGTCTCAAAGAAAGAACACTTTTATGATACTACCTGTTTTCTCTCTCTCTCTCTCTCTCTCTCTCTCTCTCTCTCTCTCTCTCTCTCTCTTTCTCTTTTTGTGTTTGTTTGTTTCAAGGCAGGGTTTCTCTGTGTATGCCAGCTGCTCTGGACCTCTCTGTGTAGACCAGGCTGGCCTAGAACGCAGAAAACCGCCTGCCTTTGCTTCCCAAATGCTGGTATTAAAGGTGTGTGCCATCACTTCCCAGGCAGATACTATCTATTTGTAGTTGGATTTTTCTTTGGGTCACCAGCTAACAAATAATGACATGGAGACTTATTATTAATTATGAAAGGTTATCCTTAGCTTAGGCTTGTCCACTAGCTCTTGTAACTTAACCCATACTTTTATCATGTGGCTCTTACTTCTCTCCCATTATGTGTGTCTGACTCATTTTGAGTCTCAATGGTGTCTCCTGTGAGCCTCCATTATCCTCTCTTCCTCTCTCTGCCAAGAGGTCTCCCCTATGCCTATCTCACCTCCCTAGGTACTGGTAGTTTAGCTTTTTTATTACAACAATCACAGCAATACATTTTCACACCGTATACAAATATCCCACAACACCTATTTTCATCTTTTGAATTAATTTTTTAGTTCATAATTTGAGCTAATGAGAGGAGAATAAAACCAAATAGGACAATGGCAACACACTGGTTTCCTTTCCAGCGTGAGGATTCAGGCGACATAAATAAAAGTCACTCTTTGTAAAGGAGAAAAGATACAAGTGTGTTAGTGACACCCAAAGTCTGCTTTTCATAGGCTATGGAAAGAGTCACTTAAGGTGAATAATGATCTTGTGTAAAGATTTCTCTTGTATTCCATTTCAAATTCTGAGGAGTTATACATTTTAAAGCTACTTTTACATTTCAACACATGCGAAGTACCTCTAGCACAGAAGTAGATATTCCCCATAAAAGTTGCTGTCTAAGCTCATGGGAAGCTTTTCTCTGTACGGCTATCACTGTGTCATGGTCCATGGGCACTCAGGTGAGAAGATGCAGATGTATTTCTTGGCATCCATCACCACCTGCCTTGAGGGACTGCTTATGTTCACAGTGACAGATTTACCTCCTGTCACTATCCAAACTATAGATTTTCTTCCCAGAATTCCATCAACGCTTTTGTAATACATGTCTGCCTTCCTCACCTTTTCATCCAAGGATAGTGTAAAACGATTTGAAATAAGCCAAATTCACTAGGAGCAGACCAAATACAACACCTATCTGTCAACTGTACAGATGATTCGACCTATTCACATAGAGAAGAGTTATAAAAAGCCAAACTGATTTTGAAGCAATCTAAATTAAAATGCATTTTGTAGCTCCAAGAATGTAAAGAAATCAGTCCATGTGGAAAATACCTCCTCAGAAAATCAAGTGTTCATTAAAGTCTGGGAATGGAGTTCTGTGGGAGGGTACATGTGGGGCATGCACAGAGCTCTGGATTTAATTCCCAGAACCAATGTTTAAGGTTTATAAAAATGTCTATTAGAACCATCTTGCTGCATGTCCATTTGTACCTATGGAATGATAAGAGCTATTATCAAAGTTGAGCTGAAAAACCTAGAAATCCGAAATCCATATTGACTTTTAGAAGTATACCTGTGAATTAGAGTGGATTTAATGATTGAAGAAATGATCACGTCAAATCCCCAGTACCTATTATATCCATCCCCTTGTCCCTCATCGCCACCATCTCTGCCTTGGGCTCCTGAAACACTTTAGCTGGTTTCTAAGTGCTGCCCCATAACAAACTGGTGCTCACATTGCATCCCAGGTTGCCTTCACATAATACCTGCTTGGCCTGCTCTCTTCTATAACTTCAAAATTCCAAAGGACAAGAAATGGCTTCAATATTGGTAAAACTCCAGGCATTGTTCAGTGCTTTGAGTACTGTGTAAGGCAGAGTGGATGAGGAAGACAGCTAGCACGAGACAGCATGAAGCCCCTGCCCAAGCTGTCCACAGTGAGCACCTTGGGTACCAAGGCTTGGGTTTGGTGGGCTCAGTCGGTTGCAGTGAGTTAAAGATCACAGGGGAGGATGGGAAATGAAGGAGGCAAGCAGAGTCAATTAATAAGTGACTATTAATATTTGCTAGGAAAGGAAGGAAAGAGAATGGAAGCTAGAAGGAAATGTGGACGTATTTTTTATCAGTTTCCTGGGAATGTTTGCACGTATCTTGCTGTTAGGTGTGATTCAATAGAAGAAATATTTATATACAAAATGAGGTAGCTTTGATGAGAGAGGACCCAGTGCACAGAGAATGGACCCGAAAACAGCCTTAGCTGAGGGGGTGGAGCAATGGCTTGGAGGTTAAGCGCACTTGCTGTTACTGCAGACGACTCAAGTTCATTTCCCAGCATTGACATCAGATTGCTGCACACGTGTGGCATATGCACACACACACACACACACACACACACACACACACACACACAGGCAGAGAGAGGGAGAGGGAGGGAGGGAGGGAGGGAGGGAGGGAGGGAGATTCAGACACACAAACAAAGTTAGTGAAAATAAAAATAATAAAATAAATATTTTTTAAAAATCTTAGCTGATACCTCATCCTTGAAACAGGAGAGAGAGTGAAAACCCCTTATGGAGTGTTCTCTGCATGCCCTTCAGGAAAATGTTCATGTTTTATAAATGTAACAGATTCTTTCAAACCCCCGAGAAAGCAAAATATAACTATTGATATTATTTTAGATACCCCTCTGCCCTTTCTTCCATTTCTCCCCCACTCTCCCTCAACAGGATTTTCTCTCCACTCACCCAGTACAGTGTGGTCACACCGCATCTTCCTAAGAGACCATTACCTCCCTTAAAGATACAGCTCACCCTTCTCTTCATGTTTTTCAGAAGTAAATCATATAGCCCGGCATCTCAAACATAATTCTTACTGAAAGAGTTACATTTACACAGTGAGAACTACCGAAAGATGAAAGGCATCGACACCAAAACCAAACTGAAACTCAGTGGAAACCGTTACATGTGTAGAAACTGCAAAAACAAAATGTCACGGCATTGTTCGTGGCATTGGTAAGCGGAGGACAAAGTACATCTGGAAGTCAATTTAAACAGGAATTCTAACAGAACACAGTCAGGCATTCAAAAAACCTCATAGATGGTCTGGTGCCAATCCAATTAATCACGATGTCTTTCATTTTAAGTGTCGCGCAAATAACATTTCCTGAGATTTCATTGCAGGGTAATTGTGTGCTGAAATGACTTCTCCCTCAGTCGTGGGTCCCTGGTTCGATTGCTGCTTCTTCCCGCCCTCACTCCCACACAGACACCCAGATATAAAAGTTAAAAGCTAAAACCCCGAGCCGAGGTTGCCTCACTTGCTATAATGTTTCCACCCTGCATTCATTTCCCTGCAAATTGCATTATTTCATTCTTTACAGCTGAATAAAATGCCATTATGCATGTGCACTGCATTCTCATTATCCATTTGTCTGTGGAGAGCTATTGAGGCAGATCCCATTTCCTATGTGTTGTAAAAAGAACAGCAATAAACATGGATGTATCTCTGGTCTGGAATTTAAAGTCCTTCCAGTGTATGCCCAGCCATGGTTTAACTGAGTCTTATGAAAATTCTGTTTTTAGACTTTTGAGCAAAATCCACAAGGATTTTTCATAACAGCTGCACCAGTTCACACTTGCACCAACAGTAAATAAGTGTTCCTCTTTTCTCACACCTTCTCCAGCATTTGTTGTTACTTGGGTTTTGTTGTTGTTGTTGTTGTTGTTTTTGTTGGTAGCCTTTCTAATGGAGTGAGGGTGATTCAGAGTAGTTTTAATTTGCATTGGACTGATAGCTGGTGATTTTGAAAACTTTCCCATGTGTTTAGTGGCCTTTGAGATCCTTTTGAGACTCTCAGATGGGTTTTCTTTTTCTTTCTTTCTTTCTTTTTTTTAATCTGAGCTGTTTCTTATTGTTCGTCTCTTGAGGGTTTTGTATATTCTAGACAATCCTCTATCATATCTGGCAAACATTTTTTTTGCCACTCTTTAGACTGCCTCTTAACTCAATTAGCAGTTTCCGCTTCTATATAGAAGCTTTTTAATTTCATGGGGTCTCGTTGTTCCGTTATTGGCCTCATTTTCTCAGTGACGGGACGCCTGTTGAGAACGTCCATACCTGTGCTTCCCATACTTTTTCCTCCGGCGGTTTCAGAGTTGCAGGTCTTAGGTTAAGATTTCTTTTTCTTCATTTAGAGTTGATGTTTGTGCAAGGTGAGAGATGAGACTCTCGTTTCATTCTCCTACATGTGGATATCCAATTTCCCAGCACCATTTGTTAAAGACACTGTCTTTTCTCCAATGAGTCTTTGGAGCACCTTCATCAGAAATAATGTGGCTATAGTTGTTGTTACTCTGGCTCTGTTGTGTAGCCTGAAATGAATTATCTGTATGTATTGTGTGTGCATGTATTAAACTGATTATTTGGTGGGAATTTTGCAACACCTATTCAGAGTTCAGACTTTCTCAATAGGATTCTAGTCACTGAGGAATTGAAGCCAGTAACTGACAACTGAGATCCCGTGAAACAATGGGACAAGTCTGAGTACTGTAGAGAATACTGGATGAGATTGATGGTACATTCTGTCTTGAAGGACTTCATGATTTCCCTCCTCTCTAATTAGCTTTTCAACAAGGCGTCTGTGGTCACTTTAACTCACAAATTCAGTTCTTTGTATCATATGCTGACACTTTATTTGTAACACACACCTCGCTGTATAGCACGTTCTAACCATCTTGAGTGCCACCTACAGGTTTTGTAGTCCCCCAATTCACCACAGAGCCGGAATTTTTGTGGTTATGGTCATGTCTTTCTTTATATAGTTTATAAAATTTGTTTTCTATGGTTGCTACTCATAATATGATCTTTTATTCACTTTTTTTTTTAATTCATGGAATCCAAATATCTCCATGGCTTCTGGGCACACAGTAAGAATAACAGGAAGCTCATTATTTCAACCATGGTGTTCATCAAAGGCCTGATAGAAAAATGACTTTTCACTTCAACAGTACATGATCCTTTTGAACTAAAATTAAAAATGGAGGTTTCTTCAAAGTACAGATTTTCAGGAAAAAAATACATTATCTGGATTATCTCATAGCATGCACCTTTTTAAAAATAATTCTTAATCAAATTTTATCCCTAATATGAAACATTTAGAGCAAAAAGAAAAATCATTGTTAAAGATTTTTAAATGTTTTGTGTCTTTAAACTGCCATTATAGATTTAGTCTTTTTGTCCTTAAACCCTGCCATTTGACTTATTAGTGTTTTGTTTGTTCTCACTTTTGTTTCTTGTTTGTTTGTTTCGACACACACAGAGACAGACAGACATGCAGAGAACATGAAGTTAGGTGGGGAAGGAGGGAGGCGGGGAGGTCCAGGGAGGGAAACCATGATCAAAATATATTGAATGAAGCAAATTTAAATAAAAGAATGCCATTTGTATAGATCTTTATCAAGATATGCTCTCATTTAATTAATGCCTATACTTTGAGTAAATATAAAATTATGAGAAAATTAGTGGCCAAGTAAAAGAAAGCTATGAAAGAAATTAGATATTAAGTTTTCTAAGTCGTTCAGGCTGTTGTAATAAGCAACTACGGGTCGGGTAGTTTATAAACAACAGGGGTTCACCCCTCAAAGCTTTAAAGGCTGAGAAGTCTAGAGAAGGCAGAAGGTTTGAGGTGTGCTGGTGAGCTGTTTCCCAGTTTGGGGATGGCATATTTAAATTCCACATAATGGAAGGCATGTTTCTTGGACTTTTTTGGTTGTTGTTTTTAAGACAGAATCTCATATACAGTCGACTAACATTAAACTCATCACCTTCCTCCTTCTGCCCACCCCCCACCAAGAACTAGGATCACAGCCATGAGATGTGCCACCTGGATTTGAGTCTCTATTTTTAGGACTCTAATCTCACTCATTAGGGTCCCTTCCCAGAACTTAATCACTTTTCAAACACTCCCTCAAGGCAGTATACCACTGAGGATTAGATCTCAACTTAAGGATTCCGATGGGACACATGCCTTCAGAATATTGCAACCCCAGAGGTCCTTGATTCTCAATAAATCAGAATGACAAACTTTCTCATACTTCCTATAGAGCAGTGTCCTTGAATTTGTCATTTTATTTTTTTTCTATTTATCTTGTGTGTATGCGCCTGTGCATAAATTATTCATACACACACACACACACACACACACACACACACACACACACACAGACACACACACACACACACACACACACACACACACACACACGTGAATGTCAAAGGAAAACTACCAGGAGTCAGTTCTCTCCTACCAGCATAGGGGTCTCCAGGATACGACTCATGTCATTAGTCTTGGAAGCAAGTGTTTTATCAGCTATATCCTTTACTGTTTAATATTATTATTACTATTTATTATTATTGATAGTGCACAAACTTCCTTATGGAAGAGTATTGTTTTCCTGGTCCATCTCTCCAGCAGATGGACCTGGAGCATGTCAGTCACCTTCCCGAATGAAAGTGTCCCATTAGGAAACCTTGACGCCCCTTGGCGTGCTCCACTTCCTCGTCCTCACCAATACATGTATTTGCTCCGTGGTTAATGAGAGCTGCCTCCTTGTCGGTGTTCACCCTCAGGGGCAAGGATTTGACACACAAATGCAACAAGTTGCCCGGGCTAGTGCAAGGTTACAATAACATCTCTAGAGAGTGGACTTGGGAATTCTCTAATGAAAATCTGACTTCCTGTTCTTTGCGAATGCTTCATTCCCAGATGCCACCTGTGGAGCACTGTGGGCTTTTCTGGCCTGTCGCATGAGCTTATCACTACTGATTTACAAGGCAATAGCCAGCATCACTCAGTCTGGCTCCCCGTGTACTTCTTAGTCCTTATTCTACAACCTCTGTAAGGCAAAGCTTCTTTTCTGTTTTCCTTACTCCTGCAGTAAGTAAATATTTATGTGTTGATTAGCACAGTGTGGAGCTGTGAAATGTTCTGTAAGGATACAGTGCCACACAGCCTTCTTCAAAGTCATTAGCACCACAATTTAAATGTTTAATGTCAGTCTCTGAGTTAGTTACGAAGAGGGAATCCCCGCTACAAGAAGAAGCGCTTGAATCATCCTGATTTGGCACATGGAATGGTTTTATTTAAGATACCAGCATTCCCTGCCAACTGTGGACCATGGATGGCTCTTCCCAATGACCCAGCAAAGCATTAGGGGGTTCAACTATGTCTCTGGAGACTATTACAGAAGACTTCTAGGGACACAGGCCAAGATTCACAGTGTATAAAGAATGTCCGAAGATTAATGATCGTTTGTCCAAGACTTAATGAATTCCTAAGCAAGAATATGAGTCAGTTTTATACTGTTTGGAGTAAGTTATAGAAAACTAAATGTTGGATGAAAGTATAAATATTTCTCCAAAATTTCCATGTTCTCATCCCCTTACTATTCACCTTCCAAAGTGAACAACCATTACCTTCTGGGTGTGTGTATGTGTGTGTGTATACACACGCACACAAACTTACATGTGTGTATGTAAGTCTATAGTTAGAGCACACTAGATTCTTCTGGAAGGCCACTGGGATTCCTGAGTTGAAGGATGGATACTGTTCCCAGTCTCTCCCCTTCCCTGGGAAAGTTAAAAATAAGTCCTGCTGAAAAAATAAGTTGGCACTTGTTATTTGAGAAAATTGCTTTAGTCCAGGAACTGCCTCATGGAGCAGAAATTTATTTACCATCTGTGTGGACTTTAAAATTTTTCCATCTTAACGGATACACAGCTGAAATAGAAACAGACCCTCTGTGTATAGGGCCTCCATTTTTAAAGGGTGTCAACTAAGAAAACGTTGGGGATTTTCAAGCTCCCTAAAGTGAGAGAGGTTCATGGCCACCCCTTAGCCCTGAGATCTTCCGGGGACGAGCCGAGACTGACATCATCCAGTGACGCTTGTTGAGGTTAGGGCTTGGGTGGATGAGACCAGACTGTGCCAAAGAGTAACCTCCTCTCCTCTCCTCTCCTCTCCTCTCCTCTCCTCTCCTCTCCTCTCCTCTCCTCTCCTCCCTTCTCTTCTTCCCTCTCTTCCTCTGTGTCTCCCTCACATTATGTATGTATGTACGTATGTATGTATGTATGTATATCACATATGTGTATACATACATCTTATATATATGCATACATCTCTCTCACATTATGTATATGTATTTATGTATATACATGTATTTAAATATATATTATTATTCATATTGATTGAGAAATAATGGCCACAACCAAGCCAATTAGTATATCCATCACCTCACCCAGTTACTGGTTTTTGTTGTTTTATTTTAATTTTTGTTTTGTTTTGTTACTATTTTTTGAGATGAAAATGCTTAATCCCAACCTTTTCAGCATACTTTAGGCGCATAACTTACCACATTAGATATCTTCACACTGTTGTTTACTAGGTCTTCAGGAGGATGTTTATCTTGACCACTTGAAAACTTAAACCCCTGACTGATGCCCCTTCCTTCACCAGGTTCCCAGACCCTGCTAATTCCCAGTCTGCTCTCTACTTCTATCAGTATGACTTCTGTAGATCCCACAGAGAAGTGAGGTCATGTACATAGAGTCCCTCTTTCTATATATGGCTCACATCACTTAGTAGAATATCCTTCAACCTCAATTAGTTGTACAAAAATGCCAGTTTTTCCTTCTTAGTACTAAATGATTCTCCATTGTATAGAGAGCCGCCTCTCCAGATCAACTAACTGTGCATCAAAAACTGGTTTTAGATAGATGGTGCTCTCACCTGTGTTGATACAATATTTATTTATTTTGGGGTTTTTGAGACAGGGTTTCTCTGCATAGCCCTGACTATCCTGGAACTCACTCTGTAGACTAGGCTGGCCTCAAACACAGAGATCCACCTGCCTCTGCCTCCCGAGTGCTGGGATTAAAGGGCATACACCACTACCTCCAGGCTAGGTACTGGTATGATTTCAGGGTGAGCATTCCCTGATGGCCAATCATGTGGAACACCTTTTTCATATACCTGTCATCTGTGTATCTTCTTTGGCGAAGGATTCTAGATCTTCCATCCTACATTAAATGAGTTACTGGGATCCTTGTTGCCATTTCTGTTATTGCTGTTGGATTTCGGTGTCTCCTTTGTCATGGTTTTGGATTTTGGCTATTGAGTTGTCTGAGTTCCTTCGAGGTTTTGCATATTAATCCCTTTTTAGCTATGTGGCGTGCAGATGCTCCCAATTTGTTATAGTTACTTGGAATACTATGCTTTAAAATGAAATGAGGCCCTGAGGAGATGGCTCATCCAGGAAAGCAGCCACAGAACAAATTTGATGACCTAAGTTCATACCCAGGTCCCACGTAAAAGCCAGACATACTGACATCAAACTCTGTAACTCTAGCCTGTGTACTACAGATCGGGGGAGGACCCAAGAATCTCCTGAAGCTCAGGAGCCAACCATCTGGCTTACCGACACAACCAGCATGTTGAAGAAACCTCCTCACAAACATGGTGGGAAGGCATGGAATGGCACTCCACAGTTGTCCTCTGACTCCACACATGCACCGTGTTACATGTACATGCTTACACATGCACACATACGTGTACACACAACACACCATACACACATACCTACACACATCATACACATACACACACACACTAAAAATAAAAGATAAAATAAAAATGCTTCAAGCAAGAAAAAGCTCTTTTGTGTGAAGTCCTTCAAACTTATGTAATCAGATGAGACAAATGTGTTTTTCTAGCTGTATCAAAGGATTATTTTATTCAAGGGTTTTATTAAATTCTTCCATGGGAGGAAGTAGCTCTGTTCAGTGAGGGGGAAATAAGGTTAAATGGGTGGTGGAGCACAAGTGAATTTATTGTTAGGCAGGGCTTTATATAAACCACAGAAAAATCAAAGGAAATCCAATTGCCACATTTTATGCAAAATTGGCTGCCCTGCCTGGATGCTTTCCCACAGTGAACTGATGATGTCATTGGACTGAACCTGCCTATGTGTTTAGTTCTCTTTAATACTGTGTATTCCTTCCGCAAGGCTTAAGAGCCCAGTGGAATCTGAATAGCTGCATGGACTTCAGCTAAGAAAATGTCACAGTATTCTAGACAGACATTTTTCAAAACTAATAGAAGGTCACAATTGCCTTAAATTATGTAGAGTTTATATGTCAATGTCACTTCAAGTCTTTTAGTATTGTAAATTTTATGCTAAACTTAGGATTCAAACGTAGATGTCAGCCCAACTTTTAGAATACGGAATCCTAGACAATCTATCTAAACTTTACCATGGCAAATGCCTATAATCCTTGCTACTTGAGCAATAAATATGTCACTGACATGCCTGGGTGTTTTATCAGTGGTCACTCATTTAATCATCACAAAATTTTATAAAATAGGCACAAGTAGATGATACTTTTGTGTTGAGGCCCTGACAAATGAGTAAGAGATATCCAGGTCCCGGAGAAATTGTCATTTGGAGTTCATGGAGTCAATGTCCCGAAGCCATCCTTGCTCGGGAGCAAGCATTAATGTGAAAACCCAGTCGTATAGGATGTGCAGGATTGGCTTTTTATGTGGTGCTGGGGATTGAATGCAGGCTCTTGTAAATGCCATGCAGGGGCCGGGCTGGCTTGTGCTACTGAGTACGTCTAGAGCCTCTATAGTTTCTGGATTTTTGAGTTTTTTGTTTTTAAGCAGTATTGGGCTCAGCTTTTATTTTTACTTAATATGGAAAGCTCAGAACTTCCTGATGAAGAAAGTGTTACTTAGAAAAAGAATGATGCAAATTCAATTAAGGAAAGAAAATAATTAGGATAACAGTAAAACTTAAGAAAATAAAAGGCAGGCCGGGCAGTGGTGGTGCACGCCTTTAATCCCAGCACTCAGGAGGCAGAGGCAGGCGGATCTTGGTAAGTTTGAGACCAATCTGGGCTACAGAGTGAGTTCCAGGAAAGGCGCAAAGCTACACAGAGAAACCCTGTCTCAAAAAAACCAAAAAAGTAAATAAATAAAAGGCAGTGATGAGTTTTGGGAGAATCAACAACAAACTGATTCCTTAAAAGCCCTAAAAGTAAATATATTAACCTCTTTCACATCAAGAAAGAGGAAAATAAATAATATTTTGATTTTTCAAAATATTAGCGTTAAAGTGAGGGCTAAGAAAGCTATAAGTGATAAGGCAAAAACAAGCTTTAGGTTAATGAATTTAGAAACTTACAAGAACTGGACAGGGTTCCAGAAAAGTACAGTAGCTGGACTGAATCAGTCCAAAAAATCATATCACAACACTATTTTGAAAGTATATTCAAAACCCTCCCTCAAAAACTCAAAACCTAGATGATATCATAAGAACCTCTAATAAGCTTTGAAAAATGAGGTCATCTCAGTGTGCTATTAACTGTTGCAGAGAACAGGAAGGAATGGATCTCATTCTCAACATAGATTCAAAAGCGCAAAACAGGTTTTTGCATATAGAACTCCGCAGTATAAAACAAGGTCAGACATGTCAATCAGATTAATTTCATCCTGGGAATGAAACAAACAATTGAATATTCAAAGCCTACATGTGCTGTCTTAAGTCTGAAAAGACTTATTAACAGGTTCACGGCAACATTGTATGATCATCTCAATGGATGCAGAAAAGGTATTTGGAAAATTCAGTGTCCTTTTGTTTCTTTAAAGAGACAATCAGGGAAGTTGCCTAATTTTACAAAGTGAGAACTGTAGAAGTCTAAGGCAAATAGCAATCGTAATGAGTGATGCTCCCTTCAAGGCATCCGTTCAACCTAAACCTCACCTCCACCCCAGAGGGAAGAGGCAAAAGAGTCAAACTCCGTCCAGATGACTCTCTGCTCAGAAATCCCCACACGGAGTAGCCAGATGTATGATTGTAAATAACAGAAAGGTTTAGCACACTTGGAAACCTCCAGAAGTGTTGTAAAAATTATCATTTATGAGTGTTCTAGAAACCATAGGTTACAAAGAAGTAAATCAGCAAATCTTCATGTGCTACATATTTTTATCATTGTTTGTGTGTGTGTGTGTGTGTGTGTTTCTGTGTGTTATACATGTGTATATATATATATATACATATATATATAGGTGAACTCACTTATGTGTGTGCATGTGGAAGGCCAGAGGTAGAGTTTAGATCCTTCCTCGATCACTCCCTATCTTTTTTATATTGTTTTGCTTTCTTTTTTTTTTAGAAGCATTTTTATTAGTTCTTTGAGAATTTCATTCAATGTATTTTGGTCATAGTCATAGTACATTTTCTTATTTTACTAGATCTAAATTAAATTTGCTACTTGTTTAAGATATGACTAGTCACCCAAATGTAATTTTATTGTAGCATTTAAATTTTTAAATACATTTTTAGTTGAAATGTAATTATATCATTTCTCTCTTGGCTTTTCTTCCTCCTACTACTTTTTGTTTTGAAAGGAGTATTTACTGAACCAAGCCATCAAGCCCCAGAGATCTGCTTGTCTCTGCCCACCACCCCCAACCACCACCACCACCACCACCACCACCACCCAGCTCTATGGTTACTGGTGTGCCCTAACCCACCTGGTTCTATATGGGTTTCTTGGATTCTAAAGTCAGGTCATGCTTGTACAGCAAGCAGCCTATCCACTGAGGCTCCCTGCCCAGCCCCTCATGTTAGTCTTTAGTACAAGGAAATCACACAATGCCCTGAAAGATGATAAGGACCTCTAAATGACTACTGGGGTATATTGTGTTCACATCCACATTCATTATTCTAAAGATGACATTGCCTCCCGGCATGAACCTTAGAGTCACTACAAATAAAAACAAAATTCTAAGCTTTTCTAGACATTCAACTAATAGAATCTAAGGTGTGTGTGTGTGGAAGGACAGTGGACAGAGACTATTGAAGGAACGCAAGTTGAGAGGACTGATAACCAAATACTAATACCTTAGAAAGATATTATTAGTAATGCAATGTGTTTTATGACTAGACAAGTCAGCTAATTGCATAAAAGAAAAAGCTAAAAAAATTAAATAAAACCTCACGTGCACATAACTTTGGTATTTGATAGTCATGTTCTTAAGACTGAGTATGAAAAATAAGATGTCATTATTTCCAGCAGCTGGGCCCTGAGCTCTCTCTCGGGAGAGCTGATATGAAATCCAGTCGTTCAACAATGTAGTTCCAGTTGCAATGTTCCCTTGGTGTTTACATTGTCTGTTTTCCAGACTGCAGCCTAATGACTAGGTAGCTTCCCTGTGACCAGGTGTCCCTCTCAGGAAACCTGTTTATACAAAGAGATGTTCTGGTGGCCCTTGAATACTTTGTGGCCAGTTTAGTTTATCTAGGATAACCACTTTCTAGAACGCCCTGTTCAGGAGGAGAGTGAGGTTTGAATATGTCAGTCCGATGGGACACAGATGAGGCAATTCAACCTAACAGGTAAAATACAGTGTGCATTCTGTTAATCACAGATCCCAGAGAGAAGAAGGCAGCAGCCCCCACAGCTATCCAGTACAAGGAATAGATGTAGCTCAGTGAGAGAGCTCAACAGGGATGGGGAGCAGAGGCAGACAGAGCTCAGTGAGTTCAAGGCCAGCCCAGTCTATAAATTGAGTTCCAGGACAGCCAGGACTGTTTACACAGAGAAACCCTGTCTCAAAGAAAAAGAGAAAAAAATGAATGTTAATGATATTAACAATAATAAAAAATTGGAAACTATTTAGATGACCATTGACAAGAGAATGGATGAGGTATTTACATTTCACACAGGCGCATAATACAGGTGGGGTTTATAAAGTAATGTTGCAGAGAAAAAAGGAAATGAGTTTTAGAGGATCACACAGGACAAGACAAAATTGTATTTTGACATATATATGTGCAATTTACAAGTCTACAGTCTAGAAAAGCAAAGAATAAAGGAGAGAGCAAAAGTATTCAGAGAAGCATTTCATCTGAGGTCAGGTAGGCAGGGACCATACAAGTAGAAGCAAATCCTCTGTCAGCCACTCACTATATAACATTGAAATATTGTACCTCCTAATTTAACATGATTGAGACATGTTTCCTGTATCCACTGATGTATTGAAATGAAGTAGAGTGAGCTTTGACTGGACCAGATTTGTATGTGTTTAACCACAAAGATTCAGAAGGATTTTTATCACTGTGCTTCAAAACTGTTATTTTTTGAGATGGATTTCCTGTAAACATATTACGACTTGCTCAAACACAGGGATGGTGACTTAGAACTCTAAGCCATACTTAGTGAACAGGATTCGTGACTGCCGGATTTGATACCCCTGCACACATAGCATGGTCTGCCTTACATGGCTAAGCCTTGAGAATGTGAACTTAGGGTCCCTCTGCCTAACCGCTTTAGGAATATTCTTTGTCACTGTCCCCAGGATATCCAGTCCAAGCTCTACAAACTCCCCCAGGCCTCAACCCATTGCCGAGGGCCCTGTGGTTTGTCACACACTTTTAACCTAGATCCTGAGTCTTCCAAGATTCCGAACCTCTTCACTTTGTCCAAATGTCCTCTCACATTCTCTTCCTTATTTTTTTTAGTTTATCTCGTTTATTTATTTAATCTGTGGGACTGCAAAGAAGGAAGTAGGTTAGTTAGCATGTTCTCCCTCTAGCTCTTCTAAGTTTTCATGTCCCCACAAATAGAACTGCCACTCCAGCCCCAGATGGTCCCCTTTCCCTAGTGGACAAGTCTCTAGGGAAGGTTAATCATTCCAGGCTTTAAAGACATAGGTCCTGGGAATCCAGCAAAATGTCAGGTTCCTGTTTCCTCATCCAGAGAACAATAAGCCAAAAATAATAGCTCTGAGTGGCCATTAGAACAATGTCGCTTCCTCATGGCCAGAAATGACCAGTCCCAATGTGGAGAAGATCAACATATGAAAAATTCTATGTCAGTTGGATGTAAAGTCTTTACCAAACTCACAGGCCATTTTCCACAGATCTCATCCACAAGTAAAGAAAAGTAAAACTTTTTCATAAATAAGAATTGATGGGACGGGGGTGGGGAGGTGGGGGAAACAGCCAAAAAAACCAAGACAGGGAATAGCACTTCATTGGAATATGCATCCGAATATTCTCTTTGATACCTTGAATCAATCTGAGGAAACTAATTTGCATTTGGTGGGGTCTAACTATTTGACTACTCACTTTCCCATGTTGCTCTGCTACTATATGATAAGGACATCCATATTATCCAAGCAGTTTCTCTTAGCAGCTAAGAGATTCTGAAACACTGAGTCACAACTGAGTTCCAGGACCCGTCTTCCCACAAGCAGGGCAAACCTGTACATATTCACTCACACCAAGTTACCACACTAGATAAGCTTTGTGTGAAGCTCCCTGAATGCTAGCCACCAGATAAAGAGCATCCTCTTAACTCCTTTGTTTGTTTTTCTAAGGATGTATATGAGGGTGGCCCAGAAGCCCAGCTTTTTCCATGAGAAAATGCCAGCTGCATGTTGTCTGTGGTGACAAAGGAAAAGGCCGTTTGCTTCTAGCTTGTTTCATTCTTTTTGCTAATGATACGCGTGCATCCTAATGTGTGACAATAAATCCATAGCATCCTAAGGGCCCCATAGCAACTGGAGCATATGCCCTTCTCCAGAGACCATGGGTGCAGAGTGGGGCTCAGCACCTTAGAGTGGACCTAATCACAGTCCTGTAAAATCCTGATTTCAAAGGCCACTGGACTTAGATGTACAGAGTAGGAACATATACAGTAAGAGCAAGCAAGAGTACAAAAGGAAGACATTTGATTCCTCATGTTCAGGATTAGTTTCCCACAGGATTATCAAAGTTCCCAGCATGCAATTCCCTCCACACATACCCAATAGTCTTAGCATTTATGAAATATGGTACTTTAGAGTGTAGGATGAGACAACAGAAGAAACCTGAATCCTAAGAAAAACTTTCTTGAATAGATATGGGTAGAACTACTATTAACTAAACTGAAAATACGACGGCCCAATGATGAGGCTTGTGTTTCCCACGGCCTTGAAGCAATGGCCTTGCTAGGACAGGCTTAGACCTGAACTGTAAGTCTCATCCTCCATCCAACCACATGATGTGACTTTGTAGTACAGATAAGGACCGGAATGAAAAAGACAAAAGATCCTACAATTATGCTTTTTCCCCACTACTACCAGGGCAAAGCAAGATTGATACCAGCAGAGATGCAAATCTCACTCGATGCTGCTATGGACACAGTAGTGCAGCATAATGTAGCTCAGGTCAGGCAGCAAGCATCCTTAAACATCATGTACAATGACCTAGACATAAAGAAGCAAGACATTGTGATATGATGGAAGGCGCCATGGTGTCAGAGAGGAGAGGAGAGAAGAAGCTCCTACGAGATTCTCCGCTCGTAGACTCTGTAATCTCAAGAGAATCCTTCAAAGGGCTTCCTACTCAGTAGAAAACAGAAATGGATTATATTTCATACAGAGGGTGGAGAGAGGGCTCTAAGAAATGTCCCTTCTTAAAAGAATGTGAAGAGTTTGAAATCAGTAATAAATAGAATATTTAGGATAATTTCAAAAACTATCATTTTGCTTTATTGTCAAAGTGATAGAATATAAATTATACCACCACCACTACCACCACCCAAAAAAAACCACGTCATCTGGTGGCAGGTGATAAACACACAGTAATATTACCTCAAAGCAAGGCTATGTCCTTGGCAGGGCAAGGGTAGAGGGGGAAGGATGGAGAGAGGCCCAAACTGTCCAATGGGAGGAGGAAAATTCCTGTGTGTGCAGCTGAATGTTGAGAAACACTGCGTGGACAGAGGAATTGAATCCTCGCATCAAGAAATGAAGAAATCCTCCCAGGAAAAACTGCCATGGGACAAGGCTAATTCCCTGATGTGGTAGTTTGCATCATTCTTGTGTAGTTTCTGCATATATATATATATATATATATATATATATATATATCCATAG
>CABHPH010148396.1:23340-39894 GCA_902168325.1 Peromyscus nudipes
TGAGCGAGAGGTCTCTCCTAATGCCCCTTAAATTTGGTCTACACCTGTCGCCTCCCCAAACATGCCCCATGACTTCTCCTTGTGCTCCTGCAGCTTCCCTTCAGCAGTCTCCGGGTAGCATACCTGATCATGAACTGTTCATCTTTGGGGTTCATTCATTTCATTTCGTCTTGCGGTTCTGGGGATCAAACTGAGGGCCCTTTCCTTGCTAAGCATTGCCCAACCAATAGGCTGCATCCCAGCCTGAACTGTGCCTTTTTATTACTTTGTCCAGACCTAGGAAATCCTCTGGGGTAGAAACCATTTTTGCATTTGTTTGTACAACGTTAGCAAAATTCATCTCAAAAATACAAATAAGAATGGATAGAACACTCTCAAGGAACTTCAGGATAATCCTCTGAAAGTGTTAGACAATATTCACTCAGCTTTTTTTTTTTTTTTTTTTTTTAGCAACAAGGAAGGCATTTTACAAGGATGTAACTTTGGGAGTTGGAAGTTTCTAGAAGAGAAGAAACGGCTCTTTAACTTCTCTGAACTAAGTAGACTGATAGGCCTCTTCAAAGAGACATTACAGGGCAGCATCAGTTTAGCAACCTGCAGATGACATGCACAACGTCACTCAAGGTCATCTCATCGACTCTGAGAATCACTTTCCACATTAGACAGCTCTTAAGTAAGTGCTCAAGCACCAGCCCAGAGCTTCAGCTAGTGACCCTGAGTATAATGCCTGGGGGTGGAGGAGAGCTCAGAGGGCCACTGTGAAGTCAACTCAGTGGAACTGGGCAATGGGCGTGTTCCGGAACAAACAGAAAAGAATCTGGAGGTCTTCCATACACAAGGCACCCAAGGAAATAACTGGGTGAGTTGGAAGTGTGCTCTCCAGGACATCCTCCCACACATCAATTTATGAAAGGGGTTATGCACAAAACTCTTTTTATAGAGAGTTTTGTATAGCTTTTGAATCCCTCCACTTCTATTACGCTTATTTACAGGAATCAGTTTTCCAATAACATGACATTTTTTTTCTTTCCTAAAAATTAAAAGGGTCACTACTGAGACCGGATGGGAAAGGGAAGTCATCCCAGTCCCTCTTCAGAATTTGCCTGTGCCTAAGTGTTCTGGCCAGAGTGTCCACACAGAACACTGAGGAAGGAGGACCCTCTGGCCCAGGGCTCACTGTGTCCTCCCAACCCCACCCCGACCCTGTCAGGAAAACACAGTACAGCTCCATAGCACAGACAGATAACACCAATTTCTCTAAGAGGAAAAGCAAAGAGCCCCGTAATTAGCTTCGGAGGAGTCCAGTCATTATACAGCTATGAGCGGAGAAGGGAAAAACTTTTACAACTTATTTATTGACACAGTTATCTGAAAAATAAAATCAGGAAGAAATTCTGGGCTTGGAATCTTTTTGAAAGGACCACCTTCTGACATTGGGATAGATCCAGAAGAGGTCAATAGGCTCTACTTCCTGTCCCAGAGAAAGAGAAAGAGCCGTGGAATGAGAGGGGGAGGGAAAGGAAGAAAGTTGAAAAACACAGGACTTCACAGAGCTCAGAAATTCCCCAGAGAGCAAGGGGGTGGAGGGAGGGGGGAGGAACTGAACTGTGGAGAACTGCAGAAATTCTACTTTTAGAAAATCCCAACCATCGCTTGCAGAGATGTTTAAAAACCATTTCTTGTTAGAAAAGAAAGATTGTTCTCTAACTGGATACAAGAAATGGATCTGTTGTGATGGAATTGAACATCCTCAGCTGGGTAGCAAATCTATTGGATTTATTCCTCTAAAGGAAAACTCTATATTGCTGCGTCATACGGAAATTGGTCTGCAGATCAGCGTATAGAATCAACACTGAGTAGTTGGAGATGTTTTTTACCAAAAGCTATAGCATACTCTTTTCTAAGTGAAATAAAATTAGGGGCTTGTTTTCAGAACTCATCATACATGATGGGGTAAGATCTGTCCAAAAGGTCACCGACTCTGCTTAAGGGGAAAGATTTTGATTGTAGACTCCGACTTTCAAAAGGTCACTCAAAGCTCCTTCTGTGTGCATACCAAGTGCCAGCAAGATTTGTGATTTCAAAATTGTGGCAATGACTTAATAATATCAAGTGGCCTTTTTTCAAATGTAGTATGGTGACATCTCTGTGGCAACAGAGAATAAATTATTATTTTAGAGCTTTCTCAAATGCCAGCTTAGCACTTCAAATAACTAGGGAGTCCATTCACAGCTACGGAAATACATTAACACTGAAGGTCTTTTTAAATTCAATTTTAAGGTATAACGCAGATCACCTAAGCCACAGTTGAGGTTGTGGTCTAAATACAATGTTTTCAATTATGATGGTTGCCAATACAGTGGTGATAGGCTGTTCAAAGCCACAGATATGGACATGCTATCTTCGTCCTCTGCAGTTTAATGGACAGCAAGAGTACTCTGCAGCAGCACTGTGGTGGGTACTCTGCAACAGCACCGGAATACTTTGCTACAGCACTGGAGTACTCTGCATCAGCACCAGAACAGTGCTGCTCTGGGAACTCAGTCAGTGGCAACAGAACCTGTTGTTGAAGCAGAGACCTCAGCTTTCAAATCAGAGAAGATGTAAAAGTGCCATGAACTGGGAGGCCAATTACTTCTCACATGTCAGAGAAAAGAATTAAAGGTGGCACATGATTCCTGCTGTCAAGGACATTGTGGTCAGATCAGAAAAGTTTTGCATCTGAAACTTGCATTATATACTACAGAACATGATCCTACACACAAAGGCAAACCTAGTTGAAAAGAAATAAAACACAGGCCTTGTGGACAGTGGACAGGACCAGCAGAGCAATGAGACATGAAATAACTATTTATTATGAATAGAAGAGCCAAGTCTAGAAATATATATGTATATATATATATATATATATCAAGGCAAGCTTTTCAACTTCCATCTGTGTTGATTCATGCACTTCCTTAGAAACACTGAAGAATTCAGTAAATGTCTAGGGAGCTTCTGGAAGCACCACAGTTACTGTATTAAGAGCCTTGATAATTATGTATGGAGGAGGTTTCTGTTTGAGGAGGATGGTAGAAAGCATTCGTAGTACTGCAAAGACTTGGTGTTCATCCTCAGTAATGCAAAGCAACAGAGTGAAAAGCCACGGTTTAATATGAGCACTGGGTGAAACCATCTCTTACCATTGGCTTCCTCGACGTCTCATATGCCTTCCTATGTCACTGTCACTTGCCTTCTAAGAGTCTCTTGTATACTAGAGGTAGTGTGGGGATTGTTAATCATTCACATGTTAGAGATCACAGACTCCGGAGATTGAATTTAAAGTAACATTCTGATAAAAATCAACTGGAAATTTTATTATAAAAGCTAGTATGCTGGAAACATCTGTCAGGGATTGTGGTAGTACCTCCAAAGAGTGACCCATGAGTGGATGATTTTACCAGCATTCCCCTGTGGTGATATATTGTATACCCTAATAAAGCTTGCCTGAGGATCAGAGGACAGAGCCAGCCACTAGATTAGACCTAGAGGCCAGACAGTGGTGGCACACACCTTTAATCCTAGCACTTGGGAGACAAATCCTTCTGGATCTCTGTGAGTTCAAGGCCACAGTGCAAACAGAGCCAGGCAGTGGTGGCACACACCTTTAATCCCAGTACTGGGAAGCACACAGGCCTTTAATCCCAGGAAGTGACGGCAGGGTGCAGAAAGGTATGTAAGGGGTGAGGAAATAGAAACTAGAGCAGTTCATCTGAGTCCCTTTCCGGTGAGGACTCAGAGGATTTCAGTCTGAGGATTCGTGGAATTGGTGAGGTAATAGGTGGTGGCTATGGCTTGCTCTGCTTCTCTGATCTTTCACTTTTCACTGCGATATCTGGCTCCAAGTTTTTATTATAAGACCTTCTAAGAGTCGAACAACATTCCCCACCCTGGTCTACTTCCTTAAAGGTAACTTTTAAGCATCAAAAAAAAAAAAAACTGCTGTTCCTAGTTACATATAATAAGCACAGTATACAGGTCCAGACCCTTCTGAAACCATAACATTTACTATTTATTTTGATGGCTTTATTTTATATGTATCACTGTAAATGATACTGCATATTTTACTTATGTATCTTCTGTATCACACATACAGAGTAAAAAAAATTACAAAATGGATAAAGACTCTTTAAATTGTTAGGAAGCTGTGGGTGCCTTATAAATACTTCATCTAAAATTTTTTTTTTATAAAAAAAAAAACCTCTTATCTGAGAAGAAATATTTTTTTCCTCTTTTAGACACCAAACTATTTTATTCCCTGTTTTTAAGAGTTGACATTTCATAGTCGTCATATCAGGTTCATTTAATAGTTTGCATCCTTTAAAATTTGGAAATGAAAGAAAATAGATAAACTTGAATCTGAAAGCCCCAACGTTATATTAATTTGGTCATTTGCTCACATGTTCATTCATTAATTCAAAGAAAGAAGACGGAATACTGTTTTCTTCCAGAGTACTGTGAATACTAGGGAAACAAACATAGAGGAAATTTTTTTAATTAATTTTTAAAAAACCTACAAAACACCTGTTTGCCCAAGGTTTACATTGTTATGAGGGAGAGAGGGAGGCACCATAAAAGATCTTGAAGTGGCTGGGCAATGGTGGCGCACGCCTTTAATCCCAGCACTCGGGAGGCAGAGGTAGGCGGTTCTCTGTGAGTTCAAGGCCAGCCTGGGCTACAGAGTGAGTTCCAGGACAGGCTCCAAAGCTACACAGAGAAACCTTGTCTCGAAAAACCAAAAAAAAAAAAAAAAAAAAAAAATCCTCATGAAGTAAAATGAGTGGTGTTGGGCACAGTGAGGCAAGGAAATGAAGTAGGAATGAGATTTTCAAAGTGTGGTCTGAGAAAGACCCACTCGAAAGGTGACATTGAAGGAATGATCTGAATGACAAAGAATATGATGTCCAGGTTATGGGGGAGATGATGAAGAAACTGGAATCTTTTTGTTTTGTTTTTTGTTTTTTGAGACAGGGTGTCTCTGTGTAGTTTTGGTGCCTGGCCTGGATCTCGCTCTGTAGACCAGGCTGGCCTCGAACTCACAGACATCTGCCTGGCTCTGCCTCCCAAGTGCTGGGATTAAAGGCATGCTCCACTGCCACTGGGCGAAAGTGGAATCTTAAACTCTTCAGACTCCAGAGCCTGAGATAGCGACAGGGAAGCAGGGGTGGCTCCAGCAGAGGAACAGACCTGAGTGTGGAAAGATGAGGGGCTGTCAAGACTCTGTGGGGGTCAGAATATCCTTGGCTCCTATCCTGAGTATCCTGGAGGCCTTTGAAAGATTTGGGGGACGGGGAAATAGACAGTCTAACAGCACAATTAAGTATGTTCTGGGCAGCACACGTATAAACGTGTGTATACTGTGTACATCTGTGAGTCTCATATAAAATCTTCTACTATCCCCTTCCAAAGCAAATATTTTCATTTCAGTTGTATTTACTTATCATATTTGCTTTTATAAGTAAAGAAGCCATAAGGAGTTATTTATAAACAAAGGAGCCACTGCAACATAAGCCCTCTTGATTCTGATATTAAATCAGTTCTCTCATATTTTCTGTGAACAAATAATGGTCTCTCAGTCATTCAACAAACGCTCAGTGTTAGTCTCCCATGGACCATGCACTTGGAATGTCAGCACTGGGCAATGCACAAAGGAAACCTGTCCCTTTATTTCAGCGGAGCTACAGCCATCCTGTCTGCACACACACACAACCCTCCCTTTCTATCTGTAGCAAAGTGTCCCAACACTGCACATTCTGCAAGCTTTAAGAAACCTTTATTATAACCTTTCTGTTTATTACACACTCAGCAGACAGTTTTGTTTCAAATCTACCTCTTTTCTTTGTAATATTGCTGAACTCTTTTACTTCTCAGGGAATTGGTTTTTTTTAAAAAAAAAAAAAAAAAGATTGTGTATGTGTGTGTGTGTGTGTGTGTGTGTGTGTGTAGATACGAAAATAATGTACTATTCAAATATCTGTTTTTGCAAATGAAATATAGTATTTTAGCAAGACAGTAACTTTTTTGTCTTAATAGATATTTTAGCCAGCAGAATCCAAATTTCCCCCACTGCTTCTTAGCCTTCTCATATCACATGCACATTTGCTTTACCAGATTTTTTTTTAATGCTCATAAAACTATGACCTTGTGTAAATTTCCCAGGAGACATGATTCTCAGCATTTTGTTGGATAAACATTTGTTTTTTGTAACTACATGAACAAGCCAAACTGCACGTAGTCTAAAAAAATAATTCTGTCTTTTTCATCACCCCCTTAAAAAAAAAATGTCCTATTCAAGGACTCCTAGAGCAGTGGTCGTGAAAGTATTTCAGTTTTACCATTTGACCAAGAGAAAGGCATTAAGCTTGGCGCTTTTAATGTTCTGAGACAGTTTTCACAGCATGTTCTTATTTTTTTGGTTATCAAGAGAATGGTCATGAAGAAGGAGATCCTGTTTTACAACCTCAGAATATATTTATTTTCTTCAATAGCATAAATCATTAACTCATATATCTTAAGATCTCTTAAATGAGGCATCTTCATTACTACATTAAACTATAGTAATTCTGCAGTAATTCTAATTAGACCACTATGTGGTTTCAAATGATAAGAAATGGAATAAAAAATAAATAAATAACCTAGCCGGACTAGTGGCGTTTTTTTTGTAAATTCCTTTGAGGAGAGTCATGAGATCCCCCATGACAGATTGTTTCCTTGAGCCAGACAAATCCATTAGTTGTTCAATTCAGACTCAGTAAACGTTTGTTTCTATGTGAAAACAAGAGAAGAGTACCCTGGCCCATCCACCCTATGAATTATCATCTGAGAAATGTCTCTCCTTTTGTCCTTACTAAAACAAACAACCAAAACAGTGAATACTTTAAAATGTCTTCTTTTCCTCATACTTTCTGACAAATTAAAACCCCAGGAACTAGGCAGATGATTCAGTAGGGAAAGTGTTTGATGTACACATGCGGAAGTCTGAGTTTGGATCCCAAGTACCCACATGAAAGCCAGGTGCAGCAAGACATCTATAATCCAGTGCTCCTAGAGTGAAGGGAAATGGATATGGGCGAATCCCCAGGAGCTCACGGGCCAGCTAGCATAGCTGGTAGCCAACAATGAAAGAGACTCCAGACAAAGGAAAGGCACGGACTGACTTCCATGCAACTGTGCTTTGACCTGTACACATTTATACACTCACATATGATCTTCGATTTCCGATTTTCTTAATGTTAATATAGTCATATTATCTTTTTCTTCATTTTTGATAAATAATTAATCTTTCTTATCTTACCAGAAATGCTCAGCAGAGTCTATGGCTTGAACAGTCACTTAGTGATTTGTCATTTCTTTTATAAAACAAGGATTAAATTGTCTGACCAGGAGAACTCTGTAAGATAAGGAGGTAGACCCCGTCTAAGAGGTGCAAAGTGCGAGAAACTGTAAGTCGCCATTGCTATTTCTCTGTGATCATCCAGTCATGGTCATTGCCATCTGGAAATTACAGCCATCATAGCTATGAAGAGAACATGGAGTAAATACAGACCATAGAAGCACATAAGAAACTCCCCGATCTGAGAGCCATCAAGCTCTAAGTGTAGGATTGTGTGTAGACTAACCAACAGTGAAAAGTGTTATCAGATTTGCTCACTGTGGTATGGGTTGGTCAAATACACGATGCAGTAAGCATTCTTTGGTCATGGTTATCCTTTCTCATAAATGCATGGTACCACATTTTCATCCTGAGAGCATTGTGGAGTATTGAAGAGCTGTAGCTGGAAAAGAAAACAACAAATTCAACAGGCCATTTTTATGTCCTAATTATTGTATTATTGTGTACCTAATGTAGCAGGAAAGAGGTGAGAAGCAAAATCTTTTTGACTTAATGGCAATCACATCATTAATTTGGGCATGAGGATATCTGGACATTTGGATAACAAGTGTGGAGTATTTAAGTCTCATTTCTAGCTACATGTAAGAGAACAAAAAATTGAGTTCCTATTGTGTTATCATTTTTGAAGTTTAATTTACTCAGATCAACCAAATCACGGGCAAATATAAAATATTTACTTTAAATATCAGAGTCACTAAGCATTTTTTTCATTACACAACTCTTGGGTTTATTATATTTTTCATGTAAAATATTTTAAAGCCATCTCAAAATTGAATTCTAGATTCAGTGGAAAGTCAGATTCAATGTTGTCTTAGTGTTTCCACCACTGTGATAAAATACCTTGACCCAAAGCAACTTGATGAGGAAAATGTTTATTTCAGCTTATACTTCCGGGTCACACCCCATTGCTGAACAAAAGTCAGGGCAGGACCTCAAGGCAGGAACCTGGAGGCAGGAACTTATGCAACAGCCATGGAGGGGTGCTGCTATGGGCTTGTTTTTCATGGCTTTCTCTACCTGCTCTCTTATGACATTCAAGATCACGTACCAAAGTTGATACCACCTCTAAGGCTCCAGGCCCTCCCATGTCAGTCATTAATCAAGAAAATACCTCACAGGCATGCCCACAGGTAAATCTGGTGGGGACATTCTCTTAACTGGGGGTGTCTCTTCTAAAATGACTCTAGCTTGTAGAAAAAAAAAAGAAAGCCAACCAGAACAAACATCAATGATTAAATCATATTTGCATATTTGGAAATGTCCATGAAATCAGTTAATATGTATAATAAATATGAGTTTTCACAATTAATAAATACTCAATAAACTAATTTAAGATTATCTTACTCAGGCAAAATAAAAAGTAATTATATATCTTTGTTTTCATGAGTCTATTTATCCCCAATCTGCCTTTATCTCATTGCTTTCTTAAGAAAATTTGGCTGAAACTTATTCATTATTCCTACGATGATAATTTCATTTGGAAAAGTTTTTCATGGTCACTAATTTTGTAATAACTTGCATAAGACTTTTTTGGTTGTAAGGTAAAAGTCATTAAGAAAATCAGAAAGGAAGCTGCACAATTTCAGGGCAAAGTGCACCTAATAGTCAAAATCTAGTTTTCTTTTCAAAATAAACCTATTTCATTACCCAAAACTTCAACGCCAATTTTCTCTTTCCAGCCTTAATAGTAGAATATACAAATATGGCATAAAAGGAGTTATAAATTGTTTTGAAGCTCAGGGACAAAAAAAAAATTCAACAGTCATAATGACATCTTTACTCATCAACTGCATAACAATAGCAGTTGGAGAAACATGTGATCTATGCCGCAGCATTGTGGCTATCACTAAACTGATACATTTTCTTGGCTCAATAATAATCCTCTCATCTTCTTGATCCAAGATTTTTGGTCTTCTTCACGTCACATCACCACCTGTCACTACCAACTTGTGAAAAGGTGACCCAGGATTCACCTCCCATGTCACATCCCTGAATGCTGTCCTGTGATTGACCGTAATGCATACAATATCTAGTTTGTAATACATAAGAGTGCAAAAGGTACATACTTCAACATAATAAATCCAAGTGTGAAAAGCCCACTTCTTAGTGTAACTAAAATGAATGTGACCACCATGTGTTATTTGAACAAGGCAATTACTGCCCAGTTGACACTAAGTGTTTTGCTCCATGAATACCGAAATGACTTTCTTTCCCTTCCTAGTATAAAGGCAGAGATCACCATCCCCCTTTTCTCTGTCATATTGACTCCACTGGAGTCAAGCCATGTGCCAATCTCCTCATCTCCAAAGACTGTGATTTACTCCAGCCCAAAGGTATACTTAGCTTTCTGCATAAAAGGAGTCTTTGTTAAGTCGAGTGACCTCTGAATCTGGGTCATTTCACAATACTGGGATTACTTTTCTTCAATGCTCTATAAGGTTAACCTCTAGAGTGGTTGTGGTTTTTAAGGTACAATGTGCTCATTAAATTGGCTTCTTCAGTAATTCACAAGAGGCCCACAAACTGGCATCGGTGGACAGAGTTCATTGAGGTCTCCAAACAAAATGGCTGAATTGGCTCATAGTAGGAAGGCAGTTGCCTCAAAACCTCCTGTGGCTCCCAGGAAATGAACAAAAAGCAGTAACATTTCTTTTTCTCCAAGTCTGCCCTTATGACACAGTAATGGTGTATTCAAAATTACATTGTCTTCAATAAAAATATTCCCAAGAAAGATAAGACATTTCTAAATTTGGAGGAAATAAGGGGGTGAGTGAATGAAGAAGGGGATAAGACTAATTTTGAAAGGATGATGTGGACACTATCTAAGACAACTTTCAGGATTTCAGGGCAGCAGCTACTATTCCCACCCTGGGAAAGTCCATGAGCACTGCTCTAAAATACAATTGCCTCACCAGGCTGTGGGATTCATGACTGGCCTATTTTCCATGTGAGTGTAAGTGGAGGCCCACAGTGCCACAACATGGCTGAGCAACTGCCAGAGGACATGAGCCATGTTGACAAAGTCTACCAAGAGTGCTCAAGATGAGATTTCTTTCAAAACTGTACTTTTAAGAATGTTCTATTTGTTAAGATTTATTTATCTGTATAGCCAAGTGTCTGAATCCTTGAGTCTTTTCAAATACATCAATATTCTACATGTGGCATTTCAAAATCATATCAAAATGCATATTATATCTTTAAGATGTTAAACCTATGTGGTGGTTTGAATGAGAATGGTGCCCATGGGCTCCTTTGTTTGAATTCTTGGTCCCCTGTTTCGTGGAACTGTGTGGGAAGGATTAGGAGATGTGACCTTGTTGGAGGAGATGTGTCTCTGGCAGTGGGCTTTGAGATTTCAAAACCCATGGAATGGCATTCCCACTTAGTGTGCTTGGACTGTCTCTCCCCCTCCCCCTCCCCTTCTCCTCCCCTCCCCCTCCCCATTCCTCTCCTCTCCTCTCTCTGTCTCTCTCTGTGTGTCTGTCTCTCTCTCTGTCTCTCTGTCTCTCTGTCTCTCTCTCTCTCTGTCTATCTCTGTCTCTCTCTCCCTCATGTTTGTGGGTCAAGAGGTAATCTGTCAGCTACTGCTCTAGCTCCATACCTGCCTACCGGCTGCCACGCTCCCCACCATGATGGTCATGGACTCACTCTCTGAAACTGTAAGTTTCAGATCAACTCTTTCTTCTCTAAGTCATCTTGATCATGGCATCTGATCACAGCAATAGAACATTACACTAAAACAGCCTATATGCTAGGTAGATTCTTGTTTAAGATTAGTTTTCAAAGTAATCTCAAAGAGCCATAAAAAAATCATTTAGCTGATCTGAGAAAAAAAAAAGACAAAAACAAAAGGTAAAATCAAAACACCAAACAACAGTAACATCTATTTGGGAACAAAAATAAATACTGAAAAATATTTCTTTCATACATGTTGTGTTATTAATCTTGACCTATATGACATATTCTCTGCACAAACCAAAGTAGGCAAAACCATAGGGAAGTTTTCTTGAAATGTTTTGTTGTAGTGTTTATTCCCTGGGAGAATTAAAGACCTCTGTCCAGTGAGTGTAGCATGAGTCTTAAAAGTTCTTATTAATAAAACAAACCTCAGCCAGGTATTGGGGTGAACACTGGAAGGTCAGAGAGACAGAACAAACCACAACTAACCTCACCTGGCCAACTTCTCAGCTGATCTTGTTTCCTCAGACTGGATGCCCCGAGCCCTCATCCAGAATGGGTCTCAGCTGAACTGCTGCTCAAAAGCCTGAATGCTTAACCAGGCCAAATGCTTCTCCAGGCCAAATGCTTCTCCAGGCCAAATGCCTCTCCAGGGCAAATGCCTCTCCAGGACAAATGCCTCTAGCTTCTGGTCCTCACGCTTTATATACCTTTCTGCTTTCTACCACCACTCCCTGGGATTAAAGGTGTGGCTTTCTGGGATTAAAGGTGTGTATCACCGTGCCTGGCGGTTTCCAATGTGGCCTTGAACTCACAGAGATCCAGAGGGATTTCTGTCTCTGGAATGCTAGGATTAAAGGCGTATGCTACCACTGCCTAACCTCTATGTTTAATATTGTGGCTGTCCTATTCTCTGACCCCAGATAAGTTTATTAGCATACACAATATTTTGGGGAACACAATACCACCACAAGTGAGAGCCTTTTTCCTTTTCTTTTCTAAACTATTGTTAAAATGTAGGAAAGAGAGAAGGCTCAAGAGTCAGCTAAAATACCTGACAATGTATGGAAAACTGATTCTCCACAAACCTGCATGCACATTAGCCAATTCTAGTTCATGTCAAATAGGTCTCAATCAGACTCACATCTTAAGAGAACAGAATTCCATAATATTATCAAAGAATACATCAAAAGCTTAGTTTTAAAATATCTATGTATTATAATCTCAGTGATGGAGAGGATCACAATTTGAGGTTGACCATTTTAAACCTATAGAAAATACAGTATGTTCTGATTAAAAGGATAAATGGAAAATGAATTGTTAAATAGGCTTGAAGATTAAAGGAAAATCAATGCTCTCATAGGACCCAAAGTTGGCTCCCAGAAGCCACATCCAGTGGTTTACAACTCCAACTCCAGGGATACAAAACCCTATTCTAGCTTCTGCAAGCAAACACACACACAGAGAGAGAGAGAGAGAGAGAGAGAGAGAGAGAGAGAGAGAGAGAGAGAGAGAGAAATAAACCTAAAAAAAGTGGAGAGTCATAGCCCCTGTGTTAATTATTGCAATGAAGTCTATACAGTCTTGAACACAGTACAAATTTAGAATAAGATATTTAAAGTTATAACATGTATGAGAACTGAATTCTATGTGGGGGTGTTGGCTTTTTTTCTTATTTCTTTTTTAAAATATACAGCATGCCAAGTGATTCTGACTTCATGATTTAAAATTTCATCCTGACTAAATAACATGCCCAGGCTATGATCTCCAATGACATTTATTTCCCATTGAGAAGGTTTTGTGCAAATCAGAAGACCATAATAAGAAATGAGTATTCAAAAATAAAACAAAACACAATGAAAAGAAATGAGTATTCTTACAAAGGAAAAAAAAGAATAAATGAGATGGCTCAGTGGATAAAATCATTTACCACCAAGCCTGGTGACCGGAGTGTAATTCCCAGAACACAGACAGGAGAAGGGGAAAACCAACTCCCACACATTGTCCTCTGGCCTCTGCACACATGCCGTGGCAACCCTGCCCACACACACATACACAGATTAGTGAATAAAAAAGAACGCATTCATTAAATGATCAAAAGTAGTACATGGTTCATCAGATTTTGACATTAACAGTAAAATGCATTACATTGTACATTTTATATTCCCAAGGGAGTGGTAGCATCACAAAATGAGAGGAGTAGGTGTTTCATGGGTACTGAGAGCAAGCATTGATTAGTTTCTTAATCCTTCTGTGGAATAAATTATGAAATCTGCACGTTACCTTAACATTGATTCAAAAGGTATATTGTAGTCATTCCACTTAACACTGTGAAACCTAATTTGCTAAGGATGTTCCTTCTTTTTTTTTAATTTTATAAAACAACAAAAAAAAAACTCTTTTTCTTGATTGTTTTTTCTGATATACCTTGACATGGAGCTAAGTCTTTTACGCAGTGATCATGTATATAAGAGGTGAGGTTAATAGGCAGATGGCAGAACCAAGTAAATACAGAATGTCCCGTGACTCCTTTTTTGGATTAACTATGTCTCCCTGGAGCTGAAGAATGCTAAATATGGGCACAATAGTCTGAACTGTCTGTTTGCTCACACTCTCACCAGCACAGATAGACTTAATTAACTTGGGCTCCTTGGACAGCTTTCAGGTGCTGAGTTTGCAAATTCCTTAGGTTTTTAAGTAACTACTAACCTGGAAACGAGCTGTCTGGGTTATTTTTGTTTCCCTTTCTTTTTTAAGCTGCTGCACCTCAGGGTACAATGATATCACACACACACACAAATGAAGCTTCCCTATCATTAAGGCTGGTGAAGTCCATGGTCACCAGCCTGTCCTAGATGCTAATTCTGTCCTCATTCATTACTGCAACTGATGCGGACTCAGGCCAGTGGTCTGTTCATTTTGGTTGCTGGGTGACAGCCTTAATGACTGCTGGTTCCTTGTCTTGACCTGTTTCTACCTTGGAGTTGAGAGTAGAAGGGACCAAAGCTGGGGAGCTGTTCTTTGGCTTGCCAACCCTGCAGTATCTGTGCATCTGTGCGTTTGTCTCAGAAGGACTGGCTTATAGCTTGCAGTGTCCAAAGCATCCTTCTACTTCCTGCAGATAACCCCCTACTCTCTCCCCACTTCTCTGCAAAAAGTTTGGTTTGTGTTCCAGACTAATTTGCAGTAAGCTGCAACTGATTTTTGGAAAGAAGTGGAAAGAGACCAAGAGCAATATAATCAAACCATAAATCTGTCAATCAGTCCTTCTCTCCATCTCTCCCTCTCTCCTCCTCCACTCTGCCACCATCCTCCCTAACTTCCTTCCCTTCCTTCTTCAAATATAGAGTTTGGAAAACACACAACTTTCTATATGTGCACATTAGCCTTGTCCCTGTTCCTGAGTCTATGGAACAAACTGGAATGACTTCTTTGAAAACCATAATTGTCACTAAATACTAGAGATTAGTATTTTAAATGGCTTCTGACATTGATGGATGTCTATTTGTAGTCTTATAAATTTAAAATATAGTACAGTAGAATGCTTTACAATAAAAATGACCTAGTCAAGATAAGCTTACAAGAAAATAAATACTTGAGTTTCTACTAGTACAAATTTCAATATTATTTGGGAAATTAAAATAATGTATTAATGTATTAGTATAAGTAATATATCTTTGCCACACTGATTTTCCCCATTCCTTGGGTGCACAGAGTGAACTAAGCATCTATGCCCATCATGAAAATTTCTCTCCGTCACTAATTGGATATAATCTTCCTAAGACTAGGGAATCCAAATAAACCCTTTGAATTTATTCTTCTAAATACTCTTGTTCTGATTTTTGAGGAAGGTTTATGTATGCATCACAAGTCTTCTGTGGGGTTTATTATGTGCGTCATCTTATTTATACACTAGACATAGTTTGCATGGTCTTAGGGATACAATTGCTGTAATGAGACATGATAACTAATAGCAGCTTGGGGATGAAAGGGTTTATTTAGCTTATGCTTCCACGTTACTGTTCATCATTGAAGGAAATCAGAACAGGAACTCAAACAGGGCAGGAACCTGGAGGCAGGAGCTGATGCAGAGACCATGGAGGCGTGCTGTTTACTGGCTTGCTCATTATGGCTTGCTCAGTCTGCTTTCTTATAGAACCCAGAACCACCAGCCCAGAGGTATCTCTACCCACAGTGGTCTGGGCCCTCCCCCATTGATCACTAATTAAGAAAATGGCTTGCATGCTTGTCAGCTTACAGCCAATCTTCAGGATGTATTTTCTCAATTAAGGTTCCCTCCTCTCAGATGACTAGGGCTTGTGTCAAGTTCACTTAAAGCTAGCTAGCACACTTGGCATATCATGCTTTGCAAAGTTTGGATGACCTAGGATGCTAGATGTCAATGGCAATCTTAATTGCTAGTGAACCCTGCATAAAAAGAAGAGATAAATGTTAAATATTTGATGTTAGCTTAAAGAACACAGCTTCCTGAGAGCAACACCATGGCATTAAAATGGGTATGTTAAAAAAAAGAAAGAAAGAAATTTGAGCTGTTTTTGAGAAATCATCATGCTCATTATCATACAAAGGCTCCAAGGAATATTACAACACAGACATATGTGTGTTTATTATAGTATTTCCATTTCTCAAACTCCCAAGGACCCTCTTTTCATGACATTCTGTTAATAGACTTAAAATTTGGTGGAACCATTTGATGACTATTCATCTAAAAGTTCAGATCCCCTTGACAGTTTTCAAAGTCATGAGAAGTGAGTTCAATATCAGATCAGCATCATTTACAAACAAGAAGGGCCGATGTGTTGAGCACAAGGTATTGGAATGAGACATTTCACTATGTCATTCTCTGCTGTTTGTTTTGCTGTTGTGGTTGATAGTTTTGTTTGTTTTGACTTTCATTTTTGGTTTATTCACCTGTTTGTTTGTTTGGGGCAAGGTCTCACTCGGTAGCTAGGACCAACCTGAAACTCTCGGTCCAATCTTCCTGCCTGAGCCTCCTGAGTGCTGGGATTACAGACATGCTTGACCACACTTGGCTTTTATTATGTTTTCCAAACGCACTAAAAAGACAAGATACTGAGAGCTAAAGACAAAGTAAAGTCGCCCCTGTGCTCTTGGCCGATCTCTCCCAGCTTCCTGTGGGTGCAGCATAAACTGCTTAGAAAACAAAATGATGAAGAAAGAAATGTGCCCAGAATACATATTTCTTCTTTCAGACAGAGCATAATCGCACATTCCAGAAGTTAAAGTATGTTGGAGATGAATGGATTTCTTCATAACAGTACTCTGGTAGAATTATTTTAGGATATATTTCATATTTAAACTCCTTGGGTATTAATATTATGTGTCATAATTAGAATTCGCTCAACAATGAATAAATCATTGTTCTCACAAAGTATTTCAAGCGTATATGTGGATAGCACATC
>CABHPH010148397.1:0-44634 GCA_902168325.1 Peromyscus nudipes
CTGGAATGGCTACCCACTACACCCACTCTGAGTATCTGTCAAGTCAGCTTCCTTCCAAACAAGCCACAGACAGAACATAGTACTGTTGCTTTTGATTACACTTCTCCCTGTCACTGTGGTATTTATTCATAATTATCAACCTCATGTAGCCTAGTGTCATCTGAGAGGAAAGCCTCAATTAAGAAATTACGCAGAACAGACTGCCCTGTGGGTGTATCAATGGGAGATTGTCTTGGTTATTAACTGATGTAAGAGGGCCCAGCCTACAAGTGGATGCACCATCCTTAGATGGTAGTTCTGGGCTGTATAAGAAAGCTAGTTAAGAATGAGTCTGTGAGACACCCAGAGAGTGAACCTGCAAGGAGGCTTCCTCCAAGAGTTCCTTCCCCAATTTCTCTTAATGAGGGACTGTGACCCAGAAGTATAAGATGAAATAAATTCTCTTCTGAAGTTGCTTTTGGTTAGTGTTTTAGCCCAGCTATTGAAAGACACTATTGCAGACACCAAAATCTTCAGAGTGCAGTGACTGACTCATGTCAGCCTGGCTGCTAAACAAAGGACCTTTAGGAAAAGAAAAAATGATCTCAAAGCATCCCATCTCTGCCTTTTTCCTTCATCAACACATTTGGGGCCATGGTTCTAATCAGGAGAAGTCACTTTGAAGAACATATTTCCAGAGAAATATGAGGAATTTTCTCCTGTCTTTAAAATCAGAAGTATTTGCCCTCAACTTCAAATCATTTCCCAAAAGATGAAGCATGACTTTTCTGATGTCAGAACATGTGATGAATGTCAGTAACAAAAACTCAAGACTATTTTTTTTTTCAACTCTTTGCTTTAAAAGAGTAAATTACAAGATTCAGCTAGAACAAAATGAAGTTTCCTTCCTGCTGGGTCCCCCACTCCCATTCTCTGTGGAGGTCACTGTTGCTAGAGTTTTCCTGCCTGGTCCACAGTCAGGGCAAATCTCTCTCACCTGCCAGTCCCACAGCCGCTCAGACCCAACCAAGTAAACACAGAGACTTATATTATTTACAAACTATATGGCCGTGGCAGGCTTCTTGCTAACTGTCCTTATATCTTAAATTAATCCATTTCTATAAATCTATACCTTGCCACGTGGCTCGTGGCTTACTGGCATCTTTACATGCTGCTTGTCCTGGCAGTGGCTGGCAGTGTCTCCCTCCGCCTTCCTGTTCTTTTAATTCTCTCTGTTAGTCCCACCTATACTTCCTGCCTAGCCACTGGCCAATCAGTATTTTATTTATTGACCAATCAGAGTAATTTGACATACAGACCATCCTATAGCAGGTCACCAACACTGGCACTTCCTTGTTTTCTTCAGAGATATTTTATGTAAGCAAACACACACTGTTTTGTACACTGTTACAAACTTTTTTTTTCTTATTTAATGAAAATTAAAAATTATTTTACATCACTAGTAATATGGCATTCTCACACAAGAATATAAAAACTTAACACTCCATACCATCTCCTTAAAATGAAAGAAGAAAATAACACATAAGTGGTTACCATACTTTTGTAGTTTGTTACCTTTGACCACTAATTTCAATTACAAATATAGGGGCAAATATTATTAAATGTGTTATTTGTCTTTAATGCCCAGTACAGTGTCTGGACACAAAGTATTGGAATTTGTTTAATTAATAAATATGCTAGATTTTGTATCTAATTTTACTGTATTGCATACATTTAACTAAATTTAATCAGTATCCTGTTGATGGGCATTGATGTGCTATCTGACCTTTTGCAGTTGTAGACTCTATTCAGATGACTAGCCTGGCACACTTATTACCCATAATCCACTGCACCATCATGAAAAACTCATAGAAGTTATTTTTATAAGTTCAAAAAATGTAAGGATTTTTATTTTGAGCAGAAAATGTTTAATTGCTGTTTTTGAAGGAAATCTGAATTGATGGCTTAATAACATATCTGTGTGTAAGTTATAGTGCATCCAATTTATTCAAAGAACATTGATTGGGAAAAAATAAAACATGATGCTTTTCTCCATTAGAAGAATAAGTTGGAAACTTTGTTTAAGATTAATGTTTGTTTTATTTTTAATCTTTAAAATTTTGGATACAATATATTTTGGTCATATTCTTTCTCTTCTGCCAACTCTTTGCAAATTGTCCCCTCTTCATAGTCATTCAAATTTATATTCTTTCTTTCTACTAAACAAGTACCAAAACCAAACAAAAATTAGCACAGAAAAAACACGCTCACATACATACATGAAAAAATAAAAGAAAACAACATAGAGCCTGTTTTGTGTTGGTCAGCTACTCTTGAGTATAGGACCTATCCTGGTGTGTAGTTGATGTACCAGTGTAACTCCATTGAAGAAAACTGATTTTCCCTCTCTTCGTCGCTATCACTTGCAAATAGCTTCTTAGTAGAAATGGGACTTTGATCCCCCTTCTCAGTGCTGGGGATCAATGGATTCATCCCAGGGCCATAAGGATGACTCAATGTGCACCAGTTAGTAAACACAATGCACCACATCCACAAGCAGAAAGAAAAACAATGATCATTGCAGTAAATATGGAAGAAGCATTTGATAAAATCCCATGTCTTTTTGGGTTCCAGACTGAAGAGATCAGGAGAAATTTAACTCATCATAAAGGTGACATATAAATACACACACACACACACACACACACACACACACACACACACACACTATGTCATTCTTAGAGAGAATATGAAAAATTCTCTAGTATCTTCAAGTTTAGGATGCACATTTTCACTAGCACAAGCCACACAGTCTGTGAGTGCTTGTCTAGGACAGCAAGAGAAAAGAAAAAATGAGTCCAAACTGAAGAAGAGAAAACCCAACTGTTGTTTTTCAGAGGTGGCATACTCTTAGGTATAGAGGACCACAATGACTCTACCACAGCTTTTAGAATTAATAAAAGAATTTAACTAAGTAGTGGATTATACAAATTAATGTACAGAAATGCATATGCAGAAATGCAATAGTATCTAAGCAAAATCAAGAAACCCAATTCCATCTACATTAGTTGTAAAAATTGCTTATGCACAAATTTAACCCAAGAAATGAAATGTTTATAAGGAAATTTATAAAGGATTGACTAAAGAGGGTAAAACAACAGATGAGAAAAATCCATGCTATTATAATGTCTCTATTTCTCAAAGTGATAATCAAATTCAGTTCTTTCCTTGTTAAATCACAAGGACATTCTCCTAGAAAAAAATTCTAAAATTCACATAGAACTACACATCTGCACAAAATCTTGAGGAAGAGTAAGCTGGGATCTGCTTCATTCATCTACTTCAGGTGACTTCAAATTATGCCTCAAAATGATAGCTATTGAAAGAGTGTTGTAGTATCATAAAATATAAATGTAGACCAATGGAAAAAATAGAGAACTGGAGGTAAACTGGCATTTATTACCAACTATCTTCAACAAAGGCACTAGGAATGTGCCTTGGCAAGGATGGTGGCTTCGGTAAGTGGTTCTGGGAAACTAGGTATCTTTATGCAGAAGGATGAAACAAGATGTGTTGGGAGCACAAGGGCCCTTGCTCTCACGGATAAACACTAGAGAAACCAGGAATTTTAAACATGCCGGGTTATCTCTTCAACAGAAGAGATTTTTAACCTGTTTTCCACCCAGCGCGCTAGGAATGGAGGTGGCTAATAGCCCAGGTGATCCCTGCACTATCTGTAGGGCCAGGCCATACCTATCTCCTCCAGGCTCCCACAAGCAGGACCTGCATGAGGCAAGAAGAAAATCAATCCAGTCTCTCCAACAAAAATGTCTCTTTCTTTAAATATTTTGTTTTTATTATATATATATAGCGAGAGATGAAGCCATCTCTCTAGCCTCAAGATGCCTCTTTCTTACTACACAAAAAAATCAAATTAAAACTGGATAGTGACTCAGATACAATATCTGAAATTGAAAATATCAGAGGAAAGCATGGAGGCAATGCTTTATTTCTGCTGGGTTGGTCAAAGATATTTGAGACAAGACTCAAAAACAAAAACAAAAAACAAAAACAAACCAGGGGTGAAGAAAAACAAAATAGACACATGATATTATGGCAACCTAAAGTAATGTATAGAGCACAAAAACAATCATTAAAATGAGGAGACAGAGTGGTAGGAAATATTTGCCAGCTATACAGCTGATAAGGGAAATACCTAAAATATATAAGGAGATACAGAAATCTCAGTAACAGAAACCAAATCAATTTAAAAAATGAGCATTAGACCCAAGTCCTCCTTTCTCAAAAGAATACATACAAATGGGCAATAAGTCCATAAAAACCATGCTTAATACTACTATCATCAGGGAAATGCTGATTAGAACAACATTGAATCCTATAGTTTACTCCTAATATCCACTTATGAGTGAGTATATATCATGTTTGTCTTTCTGGGTCTCTGTTACATCACTCAGAATGATTTTTTTCTAGTTCTGTCCATTTATAGGATAACCAACCTACAATCCACAGCCCCAGCATGGCTAGATAACAAGGAGGGCTGAAAGAGGGACACATGGATTTTCCTGGGAAGGGGAAATAGAAGAGATCTCATAGGTAAACTGGGGTGGATGAGGGGGGATGGAGGGATGGGAACTTGAGGGATTGGGTTGGGTGGGCTAAGTGGGTGCCAAGGAGGGGGAGAGTTAGGAAAGAGATACCTTGCTTAGGGGACAAAATTTGGGGGTTAGGGAGAAACCTGATGCCAGAAAAATGCCCAGGAATCCACAAGGATAACCCCAGCTAAGACTCCTAGCAATAGTGGAGAGGGTGCCTGAACTGGCCATCTATTGTAATTGGATTGGTGACTACCCTCATTGTCATCAGAGATACTCTGTCCAGTAACTGATGGAAGCAGATGTAGAGATTCACAGCCAAGCACTGGGCTGAGCTCCAGGAGTCTTGTTGAAAAGGGGAGGTGGGATTGTATGAGCTGGGGGATCATGATGGGGGAACTCACAGAGACAGATGACTTGAGCTTATGGGAGCTCATGGACTCTGGACCAACAGTTAGGGAGCCTAGGTGGGACTGACCTAGGCCCTCTGCATGTGTGTGACAGTTGTGTAGCTTGGTCTATTTGTGAGGCTCCTAGCAGTGAAATCAGGACTGGTCCCTGGTGCTTAGCTGTCTTTTGGGAATCTGTTCCCCAGCTGGATTTCCATGCCCAGCCTTGATGCAGGGGGAGGACCTTGGTCCTGCCTCAACTTAATGTATCATGCTTTATTCAAGCCCATGGAGGACTGCCCCTTTCTGAATGGAGATGGAGGAGGACTGGAAGAGGAGAGGGTAGATGGGAAGTAGTGGAGGGAAGGGGGACCAGGAGGAAAGGAGAGAGGGGAAATTGCTGACAAATGTAAAATAAATAAAAAACAATGTTATTTAAATAAAATAAAAAATAATACAATAAAAAGAAACTCTCTCACTCTGTCTCTGTCTCTGTCTCTGTCTCTCTCTCTCTCTCACACACACACACACACAAAACATTGTGAAACCACAACTTGCCACAGTGCAGAGATCAACAGATCATGGGGAACGCAGACCCAACTGATACATCTACTTCACAGCTTCTGTATCTATGGCTCAGAGAACATTATGGAAGAAGGGCAGAAAGGTTATAAGATTCAGAATACCAGGGCATCTTCTGTGAAACAGTTGCTCCTAGAAAAAGCTGCAAAAACAAGACAAGCACAGTGACAATATGGATGGACATGCTGATGTGGAAAGTGGAAAACTTCATGGGATTCCACCCTCTATTCAAAAAATATAGGCAACTAATGACTGATGGGAGAAGAAAAATTATATGGTCAGCCATGAGACCATATACACACAATCAACAAAAATAGGCTCAATAGGTTGTATTTACTTATACTTGTGCATATACCTACCTATCTACATGCATATATATGTATATGTATATGTATATGTATATGTATATGTATATGTAACAATAATAACCAAAGAAAAAGAGGCTATCAACAAAAGTGGATAAATTTGAGAGAACTTGGAGAGAAAGCAGCTGGAAGAGGCTGGAGGGAGAAAATAGAGACAGGAAAGTGATGTAGTTGTGTTTCAATTAAAAACATAATTAAGAAAAGAAACAATACATATCATTTTACTCTGGTCAGGATGGCTATTATAAAAAAGATTAAAGATAGCAAGTTTGGGCAAGAATTGGAGAAAAAAGAAACCTTGCTTGAGGGGTACAAATCAGTATAGCAGATATGTGTGTTCCTAAGACAATTAAAAAATGGAATCAATATATTATCTAGCAACTCTACTACTTGGCACACAGTCAAATGAAATATAATCAGTATGTTGAGGAGACATGTGTGCTTTCATTTTTTATTGAAACCATATTCTCAATAATCAAGAAATACAAACAACACAAGTGCCTGCCAACTAATGTGTAGAGGAAGACAATGTGGAATACTATCTAGCCATAAAGATAAAAGAAAACTGAAGAAGGAATAAAAACTTTTTATGAGAAAAACAGATTAAAAGAATTTATGACCACTACATGAGTCCTACAGAGATACTGGTTGGAGTTCTTTAGATAGAAAAGAATGACAGACACATACAAGGGGGTCAGAGGAGAAAATAGACAATACCAGATCAGTTCACTAGAGGAGGTCTAGGGAAACACCAAAAAAAAATAGTATCAAGACATGATTTTCAGTAAAAAGTTGTGGTGATATTTTGTTTATGCTCTAAAAAATAAAGCTTGCCTGGAGATCAGTGTTGGAGCTAGTCACTAGTTAACCATAGAGTCCAGGCAGTGGAGGGATTTCAGCACTTGGGATCTCACGCCTTTGATTCCAGTACTTGGGAGGCACATACCTTTAATCCTAGCACTAGGGAGGAAGAAACAGGAAGTGATATGGCTGGGAAGAGAGAGGGATATAAGGCAAGCAGACAGGAGCTCAGCCCCCTTTCAGGCTGAGGATTTGGCTAGGTAAGAGGTGGCTGTGGCTTACTCCATTATCTCTCTTGGTCTTGCAGCATTTACCCTAGTATCTGGCTCCAGATTTTTATTATTAAGACCAAATTGGATTTGTGCTACATCTAGCATCCAACTTTTGGGGCACAAATTCATGAAAAAGCCGCTTGCCTGTGACTTTGCAGCCACTGTCACAGGCTGGAGCTGCACGCAGCTGGAGTCACTGCCCTGCCAGCTAAGATTTTCCTTTCTTTTATTCAAGCCTCTGAGTGAGCTGAGATTTTTCTGTTGCAGCCTATCTGCAACAAACTCCGTAGGCTTTTTGGCTCCAAAAACTGCAGGAGTTAGCTGCTTTCACACATTCCCTTGTGCAGATGGCTGGCACTTTGGCTTCTTCTCTCTTGGTGGTTTGTAGGCTCTCCATGGATCCCCTCCTTGGACTGCTGCCACACTAGGTAGCTGCCTTGAAAACCACTCGGGCTTCTTCTGTTCTAGGCAGAGCAGTCAACCCAAAACTTCATTGACATCTGGCAGATTTGGTGAGAAAATTGGGAATTCTTAAAGGGAGGAATTAGTTAAAAGAGAGAGAGAGTCTTTTACCACATTAAAAAATGGGAAACACTGTTACAATGGGGGGAATTAGGTCTCTATATGATAATATTCTGGACAGTTTGAAAATGGAGCAATTAAACGAGAGAATAATTAATTTAGGTGGGATTTATTGTTTGATCATTTTTGTTTTAGCATTAAAAAGTTGGTTAATATGAGTGCCAAGATAAAAGTTTTAGAAAAACTTATTTAAAAATATCATAGAGATATTCAGACCCAGACAGAGAAATTTAAAGGAGAACCAATCTCAGAATTACATTATAAGGTTAGAGAAGAACAGTCCAAGGTTTTCAAATAGCCAACCTTAATTTATCCAGTAACCTTACAGGTACTGCCAAATGATAGATATCCCCAAAGCTGTATAAGAGCTGAATGGACTCCTGTGCAAATGTTAGATTTGAGGAGATTCAAGGACGTGATAGTCTTATATAGCATGCGTTCACCTTTTGTGAAGCAAATGTTACTCATGATCAACTTGTAATAGAATTATCCCTCAAAACTTGAGAGACTTGGTTATAGAGTCTTGGAGACTGGTCCACAATTACAGTGGAGGACCTGGTAGAAAGATGAGGAACCTTTGGAAATCAACTCTCCTATCCAAGCATCATCATGGTTATGAGATTTAATACTGACTGTATCTTGGATTCATTCCTCCAAGGTTTCTGATCTTGCCTTTAATGGCCTAAATACCCTTTTGCATTGTGCATTAGCAGGTTCAAATCCAGAGATTCAATTATTATTTGTCTAGCTGCTGAACTTGGTATCATTCTATTTACTGCAGAAGTCAGTCTTTGTAATAAATCAGTGAAGATTTCTTTTGGGCTCTGCATAACTTTAGTAAATGACTTAATTCTCTTTCCAACTTCTTCAATTTTGTCCCAAGCATTCAAGGCTGCTGTGCAGAGTAAAGCCAGGGTATGGTCATCATACAGAGATTGCCTTTCCTCATCAGCATAATCTCCCTCTCCAGGAAGTTGGTCTTGGGAGATTTCCATACATGTAGCCCTACTTCATTGTTCAATGGTCTTGGAGGAATGAATCCAAGATACAATCAATATTAAATCTAATAACCACGATGATGCTTACATAGGAGAGGTGATTTCCAAAGGTTTAAAGAAAAATCAAAATGTCATGTTTTTCAATTGCAGTAAACAAGGTCACCTAAAAAGGGATTGTAAACAGGGCATTCTTAGAAACAATGTTTTTTTCAAGGAATAATCCCAACAGAATGCTCCTTCCTCCTGCAGTATGCAGAAGGTGTGGCAAAGGCAGGCATTGGACTAATGAATGTAGATCAACAAGGGACAGATAAGATAACCCTTTGCCATCAGGAAACATTCTTTTCAGTCATTTCCTGTCATTGTGGAGGATATTCTTCCCAGAGCAATTAAAAAAACCTAATGCCTATTGTAAGAAACCATACTGCTCTGGATGACAGAACAGCTATAGAAGAGAGAATAAAAAATTCAGGAGAAACCATAAAGTGAATATTTTGGCAAACTTCTATATATGAACAAAGACAAAAATTAAAATTACTAATAAATGACATTGTCATTGAAGGTCTTGTAGACACAGATGTAGATGTAACAATAATTGTACCAGAATCTTGGCATCCAAATTGGCCTCTTCAGGAGGTAAATGTTCAGGTTTTAGGGATTGGAACATTACCTCAGGTAAAACAGAGCATGAGATGGGACAAATGTATAGGGCTATAAGGACAGAGAGGACTATTAAAGCCATATGTGGCTAATATAGCAATGAATTTATGGGGACAGGATTTGTTACAGCAATGGAATACCCAGATTAACATTCTTCCAGTTTCAGAAACAAACTGTAAATTAATGTATGTTTCTGGGAAAAATATTAGAATGTATTACAAAGAACAGTCACCGACCATTCAGGTTATACAGGGCACATTAGCTCCTGATCTTTCAAAGGCACCAACAGCCCTACCTTTAAAATGGTTAAAATGGACAAACCTGTACGGGTTGAGCAATAGCCTTTAACATTAGAGAAACTACAGGCCTTAGAACAGCTGGTACAGGAACAGCTAAATGCTCAGTGTATTGAAGAATGAACCAGCCCTTAGAATTCTCCAGTATTTGTTATTAAAAAGAAATCTGGAAAATGAAGAATGGTAACAGGTCTAAGAGCTGTTAAAAAGGTGATTCAGCCAATGGGCTCTCTACAATCTGGAATTTCTTTTCCTTCTCTGTTCCCTAAATGATGGCCTCTCATAGTTAATGATTTAAAAGATTTTCTCTTCACTATAGCTTTACAAGAAAAAGACAGAGAAAAATTTGCTTTCATGGTGCCTACTTATAATAATTCTCAGCCTGTTAAGAGATGGCTATAGAAGATTCTCCCACAGGGAATGTTAAATAATCCCATTCATCCTATGCCAATATTGTGTGCATCAGCCATTGGAAATATATATAAGCAATTTCCCCAATCTATAGTTTACCATTGCATGGCTAACATCTTACTAGCTGATTCAAACGTAGATACATTAGAATGTTTGCCGAAGTAAAGAAAAATTTGCCTTGTTGGGGATTACAAATTGCTCCTGAAAAAAGACAAAGAGGAGATTCTATTAATTATTTAGGATATAAAATAAGTCTACAAAAATTAGACCCCAAAAGGTGCAAATTAGGACAGATCGATTGTGGACACTTAATGACTTCCAAAGATTACTAGGAGACATTTCCTATCTATGGCCCATTATTGGAGTAAAAAATGATGAACTGAGTAATTTGTTCAAAATCTTAAATGGTGACAAGGACTTAAATAGTCCAAGAGAATTATCAGCTGAAGCTGAGAGAGAATTGGCTTTTGTGGAAAAGAAATTACAGGATGCACATGTGGATCATTTGGATCCAGAGCATGATTACATTCTGGTTATCTTACCCTCTACACAATCTCCTACAGGAATATTATTGCAGAGGAAAGATATTATCTTAGAATGGATCCCTTTACCACTGAGTAAAAAAATTTAAAACTTATGTGAAAAAGGTCTCTGAGTTGATTCTAAAAGGAAAATTGAGACTTTGTCAATTAGCAGGAAGAGACCCAACAGAAATTGTAGTACCTTTTAGTAATGATGAAACTGACAGATAATAGGCAGAAAGTGAACCTTGGCAAAGAGCTTGCAATAGTTTTTTGGGAGAGATATTAACAACAAATACCCTAAAAGCAAGAAAATTAAATTTATAAAGAGAACTAATTAAATTCTTCCTCATATTGTATGGGGAACACCAATTTCTGAAGCCCCTACATTTTATGCTGATGCCAACAAATCAGGAAAGTAAGGCTACAAAGAAAATTTAAGTGAAGTGCCTCAAAGCCCTTACGATTCTGTGCAAACGTCAGAATTATATGTTATTCTGTGGTATTCATGGATTTTACAGAACCTCTTAACATAGTTACTGACTCTCAGCATGCACGAAGAGTTGTTTTACACATTGAAACTGCTGAATTAATCCTGATGAGTCAGAATTAACTTTGTTATTTATTCAGTTACAAGAAATAATCAGGAATAGGAATTGTGCCTTATTTATAAGACATATCTGATCCCATACCGGTCTGCCAGGCCATATAGCACAAGGTAATGATGAAATTGACAAACTATTGATAGTAAATGTGCTGGAGGTCTCAGAGTTTTATTTAAAAAAATGTCAACAGCAAGGGTTTGAAAAAGGATTTTTCCATTACTTGGCAACAAGCCAAGGATATTATAAGGAAATGTTCTACTTGTTCTTCATACAACCAAACTCTACTACCTGCAGGAAGTAACCCAAAGGGTACTCAAAGGAATGAAATCTGCCAGATGGATGTGTTTCATTTTGTAGAATTTGGAATATTAAAATATGTACACCATACCATTGATACCTATTCAGGATTTCAATGGGCAACTACTTTGAGTTCTGAAAAGGTTGATTCTATAGTCACACACTTGCTAGAAGTTATGGCCATCATGGGTATACCTGTACAAATTAAGACTGAAAATTCTCAAGCATATGCCTCTAGTAAAATGAAACAGCTTTTTGCTTATTGCAATAAAAAGCACATTACAGGTATACCACACAGTCATACAGGGCAGGCAGTTTTACAAACATCAAATTGAACTCTAAAGGATATGATAAATAAACAGAAAGGGCTAATAAATACTCCCAAAAATAGATTGCATAATGCTTTATTAACTTTGAATTTTCTAAATGCTAATGAGAATGGAATGACAGCTGCAGAGAGACATTGGATAATAGAAATAACTATGTAATTATATCAGCCTATATACTTTAAAGATGTGCTGACTTCAGAATGGAAACCAGGATATGTGTTATGTTGGGGAAGATGTTAAGGCAGGAGGGGTCCTTTGGCGGGTTTGGAGCCAAAGTGCTCCATGGCAAGTGAGAGACAGAGATGCCATGCAGGCAGTATTCAGTATTTGGTGGGGGGAAGAGAGAGAGAATGGGGAAAGAAAGAAAGAAAGAAAGAAAGAAAGAAAGAAAGAAAGAAAGAAAGAAAGAAAGAAAGAGAGAGAGAGAGAGGGGGTGAGGATATATACATATATATATATATGTATATATATATAACTTTTTGTCGTGATATTAATGGTCATATAGGCTTCATCTAGCTTTCTGAACATGATTTTGAGTTTGAGTCACTATTAGGCAACTAGAAATTAAGTTTTTTACTCTGGATGTACATAAAAAAATATTGATCATTTAACATTTTTGAGGTCTGCTGCACATGACATTTAAATGTTAAAGTTTTCAATAGTGAACCATGACCACTCCTAACAGCGACCTTTGTAGTCTCCAAAAGGATAATGGGGGCCCACAATGATGATTCTACCAGAACTATGATAATACCACTAAGCTGAAAAACACCACCTAAAGATTGGCTTTGGACTACAAACTGCTCAGGATAATTTCAAGGTGGCTGGCTGAGATGGTCCAGCCTCACAGACTATTGTAGCCAGGACTTGAGATAAGCCATGCACTTTCCCATTACACAGAAACTGGACAACAAATGATATCCCTAGCTCTCCCAGGACTTGACAATTAACCCAACTGTTTTTCAGGTTCCCCTAAAGATGTCATTGCCCCAGACAGTAGGAAGTAATTTTGAGAACACAACGTCTACATTCCCAAGAGGTGGGGTGGGTGGTTTTTGTTTTTTCACTGGGTTATGAATATTTGCCATTGTTTAATGTGGTTGGTTGCAAGCTGTCTTTGGTAATGGTCAGGAAAAAAGCTGAACAAAGGAGATTCAATTCCAGGTTCTTGTTTTGATAAGAAAAAGAGGGAAATAGAAATGATAGGATAAAAGGGCAGATTAATGAATCTACTTTTCAAAAGAAACTACTTGTTTTAAATATTTTACATTGATATGGATCTTTGTATATTGATATAAATTTGAGATTATATTGTTAGAACATAGTGTGCATATATTTCTACTCTTGTTCAAGGTATTGTACCTGTACATCTCATTTAACAACGTAATACAAATTACTAGTCCTTGAAACTTATTATTGCAAACTATTTAGGATAATAAAGAAATGCAGGTTAGCAGTTAGTCACCTATTACAATCGAACTTGTAGTCATGTTAGGTATGTTTTCAAGGTCAAACAGATACATTTTTTTTTTTCGAGACAGGGTTTCTCTGTGTAGCTTTGCGTCTTTCCTGGAGCTCACTTGGTAGCCCAGGCTGGCCTTGAACTCACAGACATCTGCCTGGCTCTGCCTCCCGAGTGCTGGGATTAAAGGCGTGCACCACCACCGCCCAGTCAAACAGATACATTTTAGGTAGAGAGGTGGTCTTCAAACACTTCAAAGATCTACAGAATATGGCATTTAAGATGTTTTAATGACATAGGTTCTTGTTTTTTATGACAATGAGACATGTCTGCTCCTGGCAGCACCAGTATAATTCAGAGAAGATGAAAGGCATCAAAGAAACTCCATATGGAGTTTACTTTTTGTGGCAAAAGTAAACCACTGTGCAAGAAAATGTCCTTGCCTCAACTGCTCATACTATGCTGTCCAAATGAGACAAATAGGACACAAAAGAAAGGACTTCTGAACTTTGCCAAGACAAGGTAGGGCAGACTTTCAGAAAATCCTGCTTCACACATAAGTCTGTCAGATACTCTAGACCTATAGGCCAAAGATGGATGCCCCAACATTGCAAAGGAACCTTGGGTGACTGTACAGGCAGCCAGCTGTTTCTGTCATTTCTTCCATTTTTCGGAAGTTACTTGCTTGGACTTTGTGTGTACTCAGGTAATATTATTTCCTTCTTGGGTCTCTAATGGAGTTGAAGACTTTAAAGTTATAGTTACAGTTTCCCTGTTACCAGATTCAGAAAAGAAATCACTAAAGAGGTGTTAAGTGTATAAGGTTGAGAGACATTAAAAGATAGTTTCAGTAATACAAGTTAGAATAAAAAGTGAATTAGGTACAACTTTTTTGACTCACCAAGATAGAATAAATAATGGAGTATTTTCTCCGAATTTGTCATTTGTTAATGGATTAGACATTGTTGATTGCGTGTGTATATTATATATAGTTATTGTACTTATTGTACACGGTTTTTCTTATATTAATTACAACCTTCCTTTTTTATTTTAGACAAAAATGGGGAAATGTGGTGATATTTTGTTTGTGCTCTAACAAAAAGCTTGCCTGGAGATCAGAGTGTGCAGTCAGCCACTAGTTAACCAGAGAGGCCAGGCAGTGGTGGCACACACCTTTAATCCCAGTGTTAGGATCTCATGCCTTTGATCTCAGTACTTGGGAGGCACATACCTTTAATTGCAGCACTAGAGGGGAGGAAACAGTAAGTGATATGGCTGGGTAGAAAGAGGAATATAAGGCAGGCAGAGACAAGAGCTCAGCACCCTTTCAGGCTGAGGAGTTGGTGAGGTAAGAGGTGGCTGTGACTTGATTCTTTGTCTCTCTGATCTTTCAGCATTTACTCTGATATCTGGCTCTGGGTTTTTATTATTAAGATCAATTGAGATTCATGTTACAAAAACTCTGAATACCTATGGTCTCAATTCTCCAAAGATAAAGACACAAACTAGCAACTGGTCTAGAAGACAGGATCCATTCTTTTGATTTCTCTAAGAAGCTTGGAGTATATCAATGATAGATACCACATTAGGGTAAGAGAATAAAAAGCACTACTCCAGACAGATGGAATTATGAGACAGGCAGGTAATATTTTGCTATAGGTTAGAATACAATTCTATAGTATAGAAACCAAAAATAGAAGAGGTAAGGAACTTCAGCATATATTCATTAAAGGAACAATCCACCAAAAAGGATATTATAATTCTAAACATACATGCTCCAAGTACAGATTTACCAAATTTCATACAACAAATACTACTAGATATAAAATCAGAGAATAATCCCTACATTAATCCCATAGTTACCAATGATAGTTGGTAACTTGGATAGTACACTCACTCCAACAGTTGGTTCATCTAGACCGAAGCTAAACAGAGAAACATTGGTGTTAAATGACATGATAAATCAAATAAGATAACAGAAATCTTCAGAATACTCTACCCAAATGCTAAATGATATACATTCTTTTCAGTAGCCCATGGGATTTTCTCCAAAATTAACCTCATGTTAAGACACAAAGCAACACTCAACAAATACAAGAAGTTTGAAATAACTCCTGTATTCTGTCTGACCACAATGGAATAAAGCTAGCTATCAACAAAGGTAGAAACCACAGAAAGTATGCCAAGTCATAGGAACTATACAGCACATTACAGAGTGATAATTGGGACACTGACTAGATCAGGAAGGGCGTAAAACATTCCTAGTATTGAATGAGAATGAAAACATAGCATATGAGAATCTTTGAGATGAAATGAAAATAGCCCAAAAGGGAAAGTTTATAACACTATATATCTACATAAAATATTTGAGATATGTAGAATTAATAACTCTAGGCCTTAGAAAAATAAGAAGCCAAACCTCAAAGCAGTAGATGGGAAGAAATAATAAAATTCAGGATGTACAATAGATGTCCAGAATAAATTCAGGACAGGAAATAAAAACAAACAAAAAATGAAACAAAGAATTTATGAAGTTTTCAAAAAGCTGGTGCTTTGAAACAATAAGCAAAACTGACAAATACTTAGCTATTCTAACCAAAAGATGGGAGAAGACTTACATTAATAAAATTATAAATGAAAAGGGAGATATCACTACACAAGCTAATGGAATTAATAAGTCATAGGACATACTTTTAAAAATTTATATTTCACTAAATTGTAAAATCTAAAAAATAATTATACATATATATGGCATACTAAAATTAAACCAAGAACAAATAAATGGTTTAAATAGATCCATAGCCAGATTGAAGTAGTCATTGAAAGTCTCCCAACTAAATAAAACTCAAGACCAAATGGATTAACCCCAGAATTTTACCAGAACCTAAAAGAAGAATTAACATGAATTCTACTCAAATTATTCCATGAAAAAGAAGATAAAGCAAGGCTTCTAACTAGTTTTATTAAGACACTATTACCCTGGTACCAAAACTAGAAAAATATATAAGACAAAAAAGAAAATTACAGAATTGTCTCCCTGGTGAACATAGATGGAACAATTCTCAATACGACATTGACAAACAGAATTTAAGGTCACAGAATAAAGATTAGTCATCCTGGAAAAGTTGGCTTCATTCCAGAGATGCAGGCATGGTTCAGCATACTTAAATAAAATAAATGTTGTCGGTTACAAATAGACACGAAGACAGAAATTATATGATGATCTCAATAGATGCAGAAAAGGCCTTTGACAAAATTCAACATCCCTTCATGATAAAAATCATGAGAGGCTAGGGATGGAAGGAACATACCTTGATATAATAAAGGCCATATATTATGTATATATAGATAACACCTATGCTAAATTATGAAAAATTAATAGTAACCCCACTAAGATTGGGAACAAGACAAAGTGTCTATTCTCTCCACTGATATCCAGGACTTGAGTCTTACATAGAGCCGTAAGACAAGAGAAGGGAATAAAATGGATAAAGGTAGAGGGAGAAAGTCAAAGTATCCCTATTTGCAGATATATAATTCTATACATTAGAGACTCCACTGTGTGGGAGGGGCTCTTAGAGCAAAGTGATGGACTATAAAACAGTAAAGTAGTAGCCTTATATACCAATGACTAACACACTGTAAAAGAAGTAATCCCAATTCATAATAGCCACCAATAAATAAGTAAATAAATAAATAGTTTATGAATACACCTAACCAAGGAAATTAAAGACCTCTTAAATGAAAACTTCAACACACCGAAGAAAGCAACTGAAGAAGATATTAGAAGATAGAAAAGCCTTTCATGATAATGATTTGGAAGCACTAATACTACGAAAATGGCTATCCTAGCAAAAACAATCTACAGAATCAGTGTAATCACAATAAAGAACCCAGAGCCATTCTTTGTAGACATATAAAAAAAGCTTCAAAATTTATATAGAAACACACACACACAAAACAAACAAACAAACAAACAAACAAACAAGGATAACCCCAAGCAATCTTGAACAAAGTCATAGTAACTGCAATTATATGAATATGTCTTGCTCAAGATCAAGCCAGCCAAAATCCTAGGGGGGCCTCATGAAGTCTGTCCTCCACTTTGATGCTAACACTGACCTTCTGTGTTCACTGGTGCAATAGTGGGATGATGGTTCTGGGGGTAAAGTTGGGAGGAATGTGGGATAGAGAACATTAGTGAGAACTAGAAGTGCTTGCACTGATAGATGGATATGATTAATTTACAATGTATAATTATGTAAAACTATCAAAAAATAAAAATATCATTATAAAGTAAAAATGGTGTTAAATCTTAGGGGAGAAAAAGGTAAAAATCAGGCATGGCTGTGCATGTCTATAACTCCAGTACTCCAAGGGAAGGAGTGAGGTAGACCCAGACTCTTTGCTGATCAGCCATCTAGCCAATATTGTAAGTTCCAGGTTTAGTTAAAGAGTCTGCCTCAAAAAGCAAGGTGGAGCAACAATTGAGGAAAACATCTGGAAGTCAACCTCTGGCCTTCTCACATTCCCATATGAGTGAACACTCCTGCATACAGCATACATTACCTGGCCTGCCCCCATTTTTATTTTAGGATATGGATGCATTTACCTAAGTTTCTACATGACATAGTTAGTACATCTATATATGGAAATAAGACATGGGACATAATATCTCCTCGATAAGCATGTGTCAAATAAAAAAACAAGATTTTTTTAAGGATTAAAAAGAAAAAAACTCATAGAACATGTTGAACATTGGCATATACCCAAGGAATGCTCAATCATACCACAAGGGTACATGCTCAGCTATGTTCATAGCAGTATTGTTTGTAATAGCCAGAACCTGGAAACAACCTAGATGCCCTTCAACTGAAGAATGGATAAATAAAATGTGGTACATATACACAATGGAATACTACTCAGCAGAGAAAAACAATGACATCATGAGGTTTGGAGGCAAATGGATGGATCTAGAAAAAAAATCATCCTGAGTGAGGTAACCCAGACTCAGAAAGACAAACATGGTATGTACTCACTCATAGGAGGATACTAGATGCAAAACAAAGATGACTAGACTGCTACTCACAACTCCAGGGAGGCTACCTAGAAAACCGGACCCCAAGAAAGACACAGGGATCACCCAATGACAGAGAAATGGATGAGATCTACATGAACAACCTGGACGTGAGTGGGGGTAATGAAGGGCAAGGGTCAAGGGAAAGAGAGCTTAGGGGAGTGGGAGATCCCAGCTGGATCAAGAACAGAGAGGGAGAACAAGAAATAAGAGACCATGATAAATGAAGACCACATGAGAATAGGAAGAAGCAAAGTGCTAGAGAGGTCCACAGAAATCCACAAGGATACCTCCACAATAGACTACTGGCAATGGTCGAGGGAAAGCCCAAACTGACCTACTCTGGTGATAGGATGGCCAAACACCCTAATTGTCATGCTAGAAACCCCATCCAATGTCTGAGGGAACCGAACGGATGCAGAGATCCACGGCCAGGCCCCAGGTGGAGCTCCTGGAGTCCAATTGGTGAGAAAGAGGAGGGTTTGTATGAGTGAGAATTGTTGAGACCAAGATTGGAAAAAGCACAGGGACAAATAGCCAAACGAATAGAAACACATGAACTATGAACCAATGGCTGAGGAGTCCCCAACTGGATCAGGCCCTCTGGATAAGTGAGACAGTTGATTAGCTTGATCTGTTTGGGAGGCATCCAGGCAGTGGGACCAGGACCTGTCCTCAGTGCATGAGTTGGCTGTTTGGAACCTGGGGCTTATACAAGGACACTTGGCTCAGCCTGGGAGGAGGGGACTGGATCTGCCTGGACTGAATCTACCAGGTTGAACTCAATCCCTAGGGGAGTCTTTGCCCTGGAGGAGATGGGAATGGGGGGTGGACTGGGGAATAAGGGGAGCTGGAGGGGGGAGAACAAGGGAATCTGTGGCTGATATGTAAAATTAAATTAAATTATAAAATAAAATAAAAATTAAAAAACTCATAGAACATGTTGAACATTGTCTCTATCTCTGTTTCCACATGTCAAGGGGACAAAAGTCTTGTTTTAAACCTGGGAACAAGGAGCAAATATATTGTTATGTTGCAGAATATTTGTTTACACTATGAAGATCTGTCTTTGCCAAGGCACCTTCTAATTGGTTTAATAAAGAGCTAAATGGTCAATAGCTAGGCAGGAAGCAGTTAGGTGGGACTTCTGGGGACAGAGAGGACTCTGGGAAGAAGAAAGGTGGAGATGTCAGAAGATGCAGAGCAAGCAGGATGTGCAGGAGAAGAGGTAACAGCCACAAGCCACGTAGCAGCACATAGATTAATATAAATGGGTTAGTTTAAGTTATAAGAGCTAGTCAGGAACAAGCCTACACTATAGTTCAAGCTTTCGTAATTAATAAGTCTTGGTGTCTTATAAAGAAAAGTAATGCTACATTGTTCTGCTGGTCATGTTGGAAATGCATAAAAAGCACAATAGCTCTCATGCTACATGTAACAATGCTTCCTGCGAGGTGGCTCATCACCAGGCTACCTGAAGAGAGAGAGCTTCTTCCTTGGATACAGCAATGGATGTGGAAAGTACACAGAGAATCTGTAACTAGTTGGCAACCTGCTGGCTCAAAACTTGATAACAAGTGTTTAGTGCGAGGAATTATTTGATAAATATATGCCAGTATTGATAGTTGGATACTCCAGAGCATTTAAATGAGGCTTCATCCCAATTTTTTAAATCTAGTGAACTTTAATGGGAGGAAAGTTCTCCTGCCAAGCAATTGCATTCTTGATTTAAAATTAATTCTGCATGAGATTCCTTCCTTAGGACAGAAGATTTGTAAACAGGAGCAGAAGCAGATCAGTATATGAATTGTAGAAGGACTAGCAAAAACCTGAAAACTCGGGGCCTAACAAACCAGTAGCTTAGGCAAGGGTCGAAAGGAGATCTTGAAAAGACATCATGGTGTATAATCAGAAAGCCCAAGGATGAGTGGAAACACACTGTGATGGGACCATGAGAGTCAGGTCCAAGAAGATAACAGACACAAGAGACATAGAAGTACTTGCAGAGACTGTAGTATAGAGGAATGATCACTAAAAAAAAAAAAAAAAAAAAAAAAAAAAAAAACAAAAAAAAAGCAGGAAAAAATCCATGGAGAAACAGAATGGAAGATTATGGCAGAGATTTTTTTAAAAGCCCAAGCAGCACATCAAACATTAATGAAAACCTGTCTGTAACTCAGTGCAAGATCTTCTTCCTGTACTGGTGAGTCATGCTTTTCAGACAGGAACTCATTATGTTGCCCTGGTTATCCTGGAACTCACTATCTAGACCAAAGTGGCCTGGAACTCACAGAGATCTCCCTACCACTGCATCACATCCAACTGTCTTTGCATTTATTCCACACTATGACAACAGGGTCACCATTACACACCTTCAGCCATCTCACTAGGCTTGGCCACAGGGACCAAACACAGGGCCTTACATCGTCTAGGCAAAGGCTCTACCACTGAGCTAAACCCCCAAACTCTTTTCTTGCTTCTGTGCAGTTCTGACTCAGTCAGTCTTGTCAGTGATTCTGTAGCTATTAGAGTCTGTGAATCCTGGATTTGATGCCAGGCCATTTTCTCTTGACCCACTCTTGCCCAATAGATTACTTTTTAAGCCTTTCAAAATCTCTTGGAGGACAGAGGTAGAGAGTGTTCTGATCTTCCTCTTCAGATTACCTCCCTACCCTTATTCCTCACCTAGAACTTGAGGGAGCATTCTCCAGGGCATACTCCAAGATCAATATGGACAGGATCTGGGGATTCGAGATGCTCACAGAGTATTGTGTAATAGAGAGGCTCATGATGAGGGTGGTGAGTGATGACAATCACATTAAAGTCTTTGTGCTATTCTTTTCACAGAGTCCCAGAGTTTTTCCTTAAACATTCCTAGAGTTCAGATGTTCCAGTATTGCAGGTGAGCTGTGCAAAGTCCCACGGGATGCCATTCAGGACCTTTGTCTTCAGGGCCCACCATTGCTAACTGGTGTGTAGACTCACAGCAACAACAGAATACAACTTGACTTTTAAGTGATAACTTACACATTGACCCAGATTTCTAATATTAACCCAGAAGAAACAGGATTGGCCTCAGAACTTAGGGACACCAACGTCAGACAACAGCAGGATATAAGTGAGCCTTAAATGTTTCTTGTCTGACTCACCAATGTCTTTTGGCTCAAACAATGAAAAGGCACTTGGTTAACGTACCAAGAGTTGACATGGCATGTATCCACATGTGGAAAAACCGCCTTGGTCTTCCAGAAGATAGTGGGCAACAAGCTGAGGAAAACAACCCTGCTTCCTCTTACACAGGGGAACAGCTTCAGCAGAGCACAGTCACCACTGCAGTTAGATTGGACTGTTGGATGTAAGCAGAAATGATCTATGTTACTGATGCGGTCTCAGTTTGAATTATTCACTTGCTCTCCTTGTCCCCCTCTCTACTGCTTATCTTTCCTCTGTTTATTTTCCATGGCTGACAGAGCAAATGACGGAAGAACACAAAGAGAGGAAGCTGGTTCCTGAGCCATGACTTCTAAAGCCTGACCTATGTGGAATCATGCCAAGAGCACATCATAAAGCTGTTTCCTCCCCTGTCTCTGTCTCTTTTCAAGTGTAAGAACGTGGACATTACGGTTACTTCCTTATTAAAACATCCATTGTTAATTTATCTTAACTAATACAGAGAGCAAACCATGCACTTCACTGACACAAAGGGATGGTGTAATTTTTTTACTTAAACCAGTATCTTTGTTTTTTGGTCATTCCACTTTACTCTTGTACCCAAGTGCTTACAGGTATAAAAGCTAATGCAGATGAACACAGAATTGTTAAGAAGAAAGGACACAACCTGCTTAGTTCGAAGAAGCAAGTATACCCTGTTGTCCTTATAATAATGTGAATACCACACCTTGATTCCCCCCACCCATATGAAAGTCAAGAGATGGGATGGGAAGAGGGGGACAAGGGATAGAGATGGAGGAAAAGAGAGGAGAGGGAAGAGAACCCACGAAGTGCCACATAAATTTTGGGGGTACCGTTCTTTTGTGTATGTTTACCATGATTAATTCACAATGGGGGAAAAACCCAAGCTATTCTTTACTCTCCTTTCTTTTAGCCACAAAGGATAAAATGTTTTCTACATCTAAATTTAGAAATGAATGCAAGTCAGCTGCATGCAGTAAGTCCTTTCCCAGGCAAATAAATGGCTATAAGTAGAAGAAAGGCATTTGTATTACTTAATGAGTTCACTTCCTCACTCCAACATCAGAATCAATGGCCAGCCAAGACTTGCAGGGTAATACTTTAGTGAATAAGAGATATATTGTCTTTGTTTGTTTGAATAAACAAGACTTTTGAGGACATGAGAGATATGAAAACCTGGAACTTTAAAAAAAATAAAGGTAAAGTTTAAAGAAGACAGTGCCAAAATTAAACTAATATTAGGATTCCCCAACAAGAACATTCATACCGCCAGGCGGTGGTGGCGCACGCCTTTAATCCCAGCACTCGGGAGGCAGAGGCAGGCAGATCTTTGTGAGTTAGAGGCCAGCCTGGGCTACCAAGTGAGCTCCAGGAAAGGCGCAAAAGCTACACAGAGAAACTTTGTCTCGAAAAACCAAAAAAAAAAAAAAAAAAAAGAACATTCATACCTGAGGCACGCAAGTGCTGGATGAATCAAATGTCAGTTTGCATCCTAATTTGTGATAGGTGGACAGGCACCTTTAGAAGAGTACACGTCAAATATCACAGGGGCAGGGGGCAGGTATAATCAGCACACTGGAGGATTTAATTGACTTAATGTCAATATCCTGTCATTTGCTCTCTCCATTTTAGCCTCCAAGGGACAAATTTGCTCATTCTTGCTGACTCTTAATATTTTCTATGTGTGTTGGGCTTAGAGCATTCTTGTTTTCTAGTCTATGAATACATTGCAATTTATCTTTCTGTTCAAAAATCTTAAGATAGTCAAATAGCGTGATGGATGTTTTATACCTATCTGTCTGTACACATGTTCAGGAAGTACATTTGGAACTACAGGTGTGCACATTTGGAACATGTTTGGTAATTCATTTTCTCATTTAGTTGCTCCAGTTTGCATTTTCAGGTATGCCTCCATCATGTCGGCATCTCATTTGAAAATCTTTGCCAGTAGTATCACATTGCCATTCCTCTGATTACTACTGAATTAAGTTGATAATTTTCTCACACACTCACTATATATTCAGTTTTTTTCTTCTAAGATAAGCCTATTTAAGTCTTCTGTTTTTTACTTCCTATCAGATTATTGATTTGTAGAAATTATTTCCCTTAAATGAATTCATGGCAGCATTTGGAGGTATTAGAATCTTTTACTTGTTACATACACTGCAGATATTTTCTCTCAGCTGTAATTTTGGCCGTATTCATAAAAGCAGCTGTTTTGTGAGTACTGATTCTGTAAATATAGTTAGCTTTATTAATTCTAAATTCTGGAATTGATATGTTTATGTCTTAATTATAAAATTATTAGTGTCAATTTACAGGGTCAACTAGAATTGATTTTGCTATCTATGTAGTGATCTAATACTATTTTCTTACATGTGGAAATCCAGTTGTCCAAATACCATTTGTTGCATAGCTTGTCTACTCCTTACTTGGTTCTTTCTTTTACATAAATTGTACATCTTTATTACATTAGATTCTCTCTGGATTTCTATTTCATCAGATTTCTTTGTGTGCAATTATGTCAAGATTACATTGTCCTAAATAGCACAGTTTGAGTGCTTTTAAGGAAATTGCCCTCATTTCTTGGTCAAGATTTTCTATTTTTTATTTTCCACATCTGCTATAATATGCTACCCAGAAATGACCATTAGGACTTATAAAAAAATCTACATGACTTTGATTGAAATTTTACTTTGTAAATTAATTTGTGCCATGTATCATGGTGTTGAATATTTGAAACATTTAACCTAGCATTTTATATTGGCTATCTCATCTCCAATAGTGATCCCTTAGTTATTAGCTCAGTATCCATTGTGTATTTTATCCATAAAAAAGATATACAATATCTTTGGCTCATTACCCCTACTATCAATAGCCACTTCATCTGCAATTGAGAAATTACCTCCAGAACCAATATAATCTAGGTTTTAGAATTCATAGAATAGGCAGTAGAGCATGGTGTGTGTGTGTGTGTGTGTGTGTGTGTGTGTGTGTGTGTGTATAGTTGTTTATAAACACATCAGTGTTAATATTAGACTCTACACTGTCTACTGAACTTTCTGTCGTGTGAGAAATGTTCCATGTCTACCATTAAATACAATTGTCACTACTCACAAGTGGCAACTGAGTACACCAAATCAGTTCAGTATGACTGAGGAATTAATTGATTTTTTTTTTTACTTTTAATTGATTTGAACAAACTAGCAATACACGACTAATAGAAGTGTATTGAAAGTACAGATTAAGGTTTGAGGGCTTTTTCAGAAGTAGTATGCCTCCCTTTCTTTTTGTGACTGTTCTTCAGCAGATAGTTGCTCATCTGTGATTGCTAAATGAAGGACTAAGTAAAAGCTAGAAGACTGAAGACTCAAAGTTTCTGCAGTAAGGTTGCACAAATCAAGAGGGCCCCTGAGCACCTGTGGAGAACGTAAGCTCTTACTCCTTCCCTTGCCCTGTTCAGTTCTGCCGTGGCCAGTCTTTCCAGGGTCCTTTTTATGTATAAATATTCATGTGTGTTTATGTAATAAACTTAGAGAGAATTATATCACATATAAGGTGTATTTTTAAAAAGTAAAGATCAAGGATTAACAATGGGGGTAAACCAGAAAGTACAGAGAAATGAAGCTCAGGCAACTGAAAGATGAATTCATGTTAATTTTTCTCTTATGATGACTTCCAAAAAGGTCAGCACCAACTGTGAATATGCACTGATGTGAAACCTTCTGTATTTAGAAACCTGATCAGAGAGAGAGAGAGAGAGAGAGAGAGAGAGAAAGAGAGAGAGAGAGAGAAACAGTTTCAGATCTTCACATGCAACAGCAGTCATTTTTCCCCTTCCTCAGTCCCAGAGTAAAGATGCTGATTCTCTTCTACTTAACCCAATGCAGAAATTGAAACTCCCTTTTGGAAGTGGATTATAAAATTAAAAAAATAATATTCCTATCAATGTGCAGAAAAAAATGAAGTGAGCTGGTTTTTCAGGAAAACAAGATTGAAATGGTTCACATTTCATCAGGCTCACATTTCCACATTATGAACTTTGTACCCTGGGAGGAAGAGAAGAATATCATGTCTCTCCCATAGAAGGGTTGGAGAGCAAAAAGAAGTGTTACCTGGACATGAGGCACAGGGTACACGACTGAGGCTTAGTTGTTTTTATGGGCCTCAGAGTTTTCCGCCCAACCATCAGTGATGTCTCTGGTTCCATTGTATTGAATGTTCGTGATGTATCTAGTTTTCCTTCATTAAAATGTCTAAGATTTTTAGAGAGGCGAAACTACTACAGAAATCCCACCAAAGTTCATTTCAGTTCAAAATGTGCTATGACACATTTAGGAAAATTATAAGTCCTTTGAATTTTTATGAACCTATTTTTTCTTTGCTCTTTAGCCCAGCATTTCATTCAAAATGGGCTAACTAATGCTCCATAACAAATCACCCCCAATATTTAAAATCCTTAACTAAAAAAAAATGATTCCATTCAGTGAGTGATTTCTTGCTCTCTTTTTACTTCCTGTGAGGGCTTGTCAATGTATCCAAATGCCCCAGGCAGCTCCAGGTTCCACCTTGACCAATGCTTTTGGGTTCCCAAGACAGAAAGCAGAAAGTTTGGATGTGAGAAAACACAGTCAGAGTCAGGAGTGTCCAGACATGTGACTGGATCCACCGAGCAGTACTCCAAGGAGATGGCACCATAACAGGAATCTGCCTTAGCCTGACAAACACTTTAAAGCATCTCCACCTAGGACCATCCTTAATCATCAAAAATGTCATATTTTCTGCACTGGCTGAGAAATCACACTCCTGCAGTAATTTTGAGAAGGCTTCTTTACTGTTAAAAGAAAAGAAAAAACAAATGTTAAAAACCAGTGCATAAAGGTATGGAACCTAAACGTCTGTCAAAGCCGATTGTCCAGAATAAACAGTTCTGAGATTTGTTTTCTTTCTTGTCTTATTCACAAGAAATAACCCCTCACAACATTTCCACCTATAGGTGGCAATATTGGTGTTTGTTCAAGTCAAGCACCAAAGATGGGATGAGTTAGGGAACATAATTTAATTACCTAATTAAGAAAATTATTGTCTCTGGAATCTTTGAGAAACACACAGTAACTTTTGAAACAGGGTCAATTTACTCATCTTTATGGAATTCAGACTGTCTTTGCAAAACATTCCCCATTGAATTACAGATTTGAATTGGGAAAATATCCTTTCAACTCTTGCACTGGACGACTTGTCCATGAATAGACTTTGCTTATTCATAACATTTTCAATTATCAATTGAATTACTTTTATCTTTGTTTCTTTTTGATAATATCAAACCTGACCTATGTGTCTAAGGCCTGCAGCTAGCAGTTATGTGAGCAACGTGTTGGAAGCCTAAAGGCCTATACTGACCCACTGAGTTTAGTCCCAGAACACAATGAACTTTTTAAGATAATGACAACCGATGATGGCTCATGTGATGAGAGGGCCCTGTGACCCTTTAGTTCAGTGCATTTTAACTTTGAAAACTAAATTAATATTTCTTAGAGCTCATAAATCCAAGTATGCATTGAGTCAAGAGAAAAATCGTAGGGACCCTCTTCTACCCCTTTGTAAATCATAAAATCTCCACCAGTGGTCATGCACAGATTTCTGCTGAGGATGGTTTATGGTCTTGAAAGTTTACCATTCAATCATTTCTATATAAATTCTGTTGTACTCCATCTCTGCAACTTCATCATTACAATGTGAAGGGAAATGAGTTTACCTTGTTCAGTAATACACTGAACACTGGAAAGTAAAGAGATTTCAGAGAGGAGAGGATATTGATTGATTTGATCTATGAGTAATATTGACAAATAAACTTTGGATGATCTTAATTAGGTAGTAAACTTGAACAGCACATAGTTTCTCTTACTTTATAGACCCAAGACTTCTGGTACAGTAACCAGGAGCCATGTGTGTAATTTAAGTTAAATTAAGTAAATATAAAACTTTAGTCCCATATCAAGCGCTGAACATCCCCCTATGACAAGTGCAATGGGTTGTGTGGCTATAGAGCATCCTTGACATTGCAGAAAACACTGTAGGGCAGGATAGCACTACTCAGTACTGCAGATGTGTATGCATGTATCACCACACAATACTGTATGGTGGTCATTTTATTTCCCTCCATGGCCACATAAGACACTGTCAATGGCATCCAGAGAAGATTTTATGTTTAAAAAAATATAAATGGGAAATTCTAGAGAAAAAAAATATGAACTAAAGTTGACCATTTGGCTTCTTAGTACAGAAAATATGTAGCAGTATATAGGTGCCATGAAATATGTGAAGGATGAGCACACAGGGTGTTTGTCTAGAGTCCTGCTTCCCAGCTTATCTCTGGAGTCTAACTTCCACTTCCCCTGAGGGTGCCATGGCCTGAACTACATGTTGCAAAGGGACAGCTTTGTCCTGACAATGGCCTTATGAGCATACTCTAAAGATTAACGTGACGTCTGTCCCATCTGTGTTCTTTAATTAATATTAATTAATTCATTCCTTTTTGAGCTTTCAGTTTGCCTGGATGATCCTTTATAAATTAGAAAATGTGACATGTTCAGGTTATAATTTAAAGGGCTCTCAGCTGATAGTTAATGTGCTTGATTCAGGAAGGATAAACTAAAGGAATGAATTTTTAATGCCAATTTAAAGGACATAGTTGCTATGGGCAGAATGATTAAAATGCCACTGTTTGAAGCAGAAAAATTAGACCATAGCAGCAGTGGCATCCACAGGTAACCAGTGGCCTCTGTACTTGTGAAAGGATTAGCTACTTTATCCTGGACTGCAGAGAGTTCTAGAGGTTGTTTTCCTCAGACTAAGACACAGGTGTGGTTGGCAAAGCTGGATACGCTTTTCTTGTCATATGGTTCCTCCTCTTTGTCCTCAGGAACCCAATGAAGGAAAGTCATGTTCTAAGGTTAGTGATGTCTGCTTGTCTCTGTTCACTCATAAGCAAGAGGAATGACACTAGTCCCTCTCCTTTGCCCTCATGAGCAGAGCTCTCATTAAAAATACCAACTGTAAAATCGGAAGTTTTCCTTTGTTCTGGCTAGCCAGTGGTCATGACAAATCTCTCCCCACAGTCCTGCACCCTTTTATAAAATAATCACACAGAGGCTTAATATTATTTATAACTGCTCAGCCATTAGCTCAGGCTTATTACTGACTAGCTCTTGCACTTAAATTAACCAATAATTCTTATCTATGTTTAGCCACGTGGCTTGGTACCTTTTCTCAGTTTTGCCTTGTCATCTTGTTTCCTCTGTGTCTAGCTGGTGGCTCCTGACTCAGCCTTCCTCTTCTCAGCATTCTCCTCTTCTGTTGGGCCCTTCTATACTTCCTGTCTAGCTACTGGCCAATCAGGGTTTTTTTAAACCAGTGTACAAGGGCATTATCCCACAGCAACCAACTCAGTTAATTTTAATAAGAATCAATTCTAAGTTTTCTGGACTATGATAGTCCCCATTTCTCAGACTACAAATGGAGTCATGGTGCCTTTAAGAAGTATAATCAATATGGCATAAGTGGTAGGTGCCAGATCCCAGATTGAACACAGGCTATCTGCTGAAGGCAGATAGTCTTCAGTGATGAACTAGTAACTAGACACTGATTACAACTCTGGACACTACGTGCAGTTAAAGATGGACTAACATTACATGACTTGTTAACACCATCCAGAGTCTATCATCACAGATGCCATCAGTGCTGAGGACTCCTAGAAGCAAGACAGTGGACAGACAAGATGAACATTTGCTCAACACCTGTATGTTCTCATAGGGTATCAACAGAATGCATCTAATGCTTCCCAGAGATTAGCAGAAAGGCAAAGATATATTTTCAACAAGAATGTTTCCTTTTGTTCAATCACTCACATTCTTTATAAACACTTAACAATGAAGACTAGACTGGTACTGGACAGACGTGACTGATAAAGGGACCATCCCCACTCACCAGAAAGCCTGTAGGAAGAACAGCAAATTAAGAACTAAAAGATAAATGAACTGAATAGCCAATCCAGCTCCTAAAGGGATGGTTTCTTTTGAAAGAAAAGTTTCGGAAGAGGTGACTTTTGAGCTGAAATGTAAAAAATGAGGATGTGGTGGCAAGGTCTCCAGCTTTGTCATATTTGACATTTGCACTGTCTTCTATTTTGCTGTAGAGAAACAGACTAGACTGCCCTTGGGAGATATTTAACAGCAGCCTTGTCTCATGTGATACTGCAGTACTTTTCCCCAGGCTATCACAACAAGAAGTTTCTTGAGATGTGCCGAAGGTATTTTAAGGGATTAAATAGCCTCAAGGTGAACGCTGTTCAGCTTCACAGGAAGGCAACGAGAGCTGAAGTGAGGAGTAAGGAGGGAAAGAATCATATAAGAGGGGGGTTACTCCTGGGGAGCTGGGAGATAGCTCAGTAGGTACCATGTTCACACACAAGCATGAAGACCTGAGTTTGTAGCCATAATACTCATGTAAAAGCTGTGCATGGCTATGAACACCTGTCATCCCAGAGCTGAGGAGGCAGAGACAGAACAATCCTGGGGCTAACTGGCCAGCCAGTCTAGTCAATCAGAGAATTCCAGATTCAGTGACAGATTCTGTCTCAGATGTAAGTGAGTAAATAAATAAATAAACAAATAATGCATAAATAAATAAATAGGAAAGTGGTAAGGGAAGACATTTAACTTTTCTCCTGCACACACACATACACAAACACACTAATCCACACACATATACAAACACATACATATACACACATTCACACACACACACACACACACACACACACACACACACACACATACACATGCACACTCTTCTATACAGCCTTGGCTGGCCTAGAACTTAGAACGTGTGATCCTCCTGTCTCTGCCTAAGTGCTGGGATTGCAGCCATGGACCACCATACCAACTTAATTGCTGTCTCACTTTTATGACTAAATATCCATTGGAGATTTCATATTATTATGTGGCAAACTTCTGCCACCACATATTTTTCTTCTTTCCTGTGAAATTTAATAACCCAGATTGCTAGACTTCTGTCTAAAAGTGGCTAAGTTCTAATGATGTCACAAACACTAATCTACTAAATAATGCATAACAAGCAAGTGATGTTCTACTAGTCAAGATTTGTCCACATAAGAAATGTTTGGGTCATAGTGTGTGGGATTTTTATAATGATATTAAACTGCCTATATTCTGAAGAGCTAGGTCATTATAGTTTTGACACCCAGCTGAAAGCTAAATGAGATTCTTATATACACATGATATAATAATCCTTTAAGAATTGTTAAACTCAGAAAGCAGATTATATTTTTAGCCATCTAGAACTCTTCTCAACAAAGTAGCAAGAAATAAAATGGGATTTTCAAATAGGGAATTCTATTTGGCTCAAGACTGTGTCCACACTTCATCTGAGCTCACATCTTCCTGCCCCTTTTAAAGTAGGAAACCACTTAGGCTCCCTTTTCAAATGGCCTCTGAGTGCAGGTGGGTCAAGAGAGCCAATGATGTGAAGGAAAGAGCCAAATGCTGAGGGACGGATGTGTTCCAAGGGTCTGGGAAGAAAGCTGATAGAGTTGCCCGCTCTGGCTATGACACATCCCAACTCTTGGGAGGAAATCAAGAGCGGAAACTGGGCGACCATGAAGATGAGTCATAAGGAAGGAGACAGCAAGCATTATGAAGTCAACAGCTGCAGAACAATGGAAGCCGTGCGAGGCTATTTTTGTTTGGCTTCAACAATTAATTGAACCTGGTGGAGCTGACAGTGTGGGCTGCCTTCTCTCAATCTCTCTTACTAAAAGAGGAACGTTTCCATGCCAAAAGCTAGTATCTCTTTCCTGTTTGAGAATGATTAAAATGCCACTGTGCTCTTTCATGTGTTTATCTCAGAAGGAGCTTATTGGAAGACAAAAGGGTTCAAACGTTGACAAATGGCAAGTGCCTGACTGTTACTACCGAGTTTCCATCGCTGCTCCCTGAAGCTGAACTGAAAACTCGGATGTCTTGGGGACCTCTTCTGGTAGGAGGAATGGCAGAGACTAGCCAGAGGCCTTCAGCAGCAAATGCCTTCTAGAGTTACAGTTATGCTTTCTTTTTCTTATTTTTAAATTTTCAGTGACACTTCCACAACAATGATAATTGAATCAGGAAAAAAATTGTAGTTATCACTAAAAATTTCCCACTACTTACCAAACTGTCCCAAAGTTGAAACAAGTGTAAATTTAACATTGTGAAACTTATGTAAAAATGGTTGTCAATTTACTAGTCCTGGGATATTGTCAGCATTCGTTAGTGTCTTCCCAATCAACACTGATTCTTTGGAGCCTATGGTTATCCCATCATGAAGAGGCTGAATAATTTTCCTAAGTTAGAAACATCTCTTTGGCTGGAAATCTCAAGACTCTAAAGTAGTTCTCATCTGAATGGGCACATGTATCCTAGGGTGGTCACTGGGTTGACTTCAATAAGCAATAACTAATAATGTCAGGAGAAATATGGGTATCTTCAGGTGCCTCATCTTAAAGGAGCTATCTCAGAATTCCAGAAGGGCAGAGACAACTTGAAAATCTTAAGCACTTGAGGAGGGTTTATGACCTAGTGATGAGGGAAAGAGATGAACCATTAAGAGTAAGTGTGGATACAATTAAATTACTGGGGATAGAGAAGCCTGGGGGGAAATAACAAACCAGAGAGGAGATAAGTAGGAAAAATGACCATAAATTACTCTCATTCTTGAACATCTTCAAAGACAACTCTAGTTTCTCATCTTCAAAATGTTATTACATTTTCGTGTCTTTTTTTTCCAAGAGCACCCATGTAAGCACAAAAATCCCAATGCTCTTGACAGCCAATAGTTGCTGTGGGACTTCAATATTTATTTATTGCTTCCTAATAAAGTTTCTTTCTTCAGGGCACATGATATTGTAGCTGTTAAATACAACCTAATGTTCTAGGACATGATTCATGCGGTTTCTTCCACCATTACTTTTTAGTAGAGCATCAAAAAATATTCTAAAGGGGCCTTGGGAATGAGGTTCAAGCACTTGCCTCCATGCCTGAAGCCCTAGATTTGAGTTGTAACATCACGTAAACCTGTCAGATCCCGAGTCTGAGGCCAGCCTGAACTATGCGAGACCCTATGTCAACACACGAATGCCAATCAAACAAAATCAAACAGAAAAAGAAAATATTGTAAAGAGTTAGGAACTCCTTCCTCTCGAGGCTTACACACTGAAAAGTCTGTCCTTTATATGCCCTTGAGTTGGTCAACTTCCCGCAGCCTGGCTCTTATTATACTTTTGTTTCTTTTGTTTTCTTTTCTTTTCTCAATACAAAATACAAAATTTTATGGACTGAGAAATTTAGTTCTTCTCAAAACTTCATCCCAAGGTACAGTTAATTTGTGTATTGATTTAAGACATCTTTTAAAAATTAGCCTAGCATTCTCTATACAATGATGTCTGGCAATTATCTCTGTATTATAATGCTTAATTTTCTGAATATACTTTTAAAGTCTCATTTAATATTTCAAAATCACATGTGAGAAACATAGCCTCATTCTTTAATTGTGCTATTTCAATATATTTCTCTTATGTTTGGTGCTTTAATCATTAGAAGATTGCATTATCTTCTGAGACAGCTGTTTATATAGCCGAAGTGCAATGTTACTACAAATATTCTGACCTCAGGTTAATATGCAGTGTTCCTCTACAGTGGTTTGTGTATCAAAGAGAATGTATGTGCTATGCAAGTGTGTGTGCAGGTGAACACATGCACGAGTTTGAGATAGAGACAACAAGAGAGTGCACAGGAAATAACAGGTATTCGAAAACAATTTTAAACTTGGATTGAGTCAGTACCCTATACTACTTAATTGCTTAGGATTTATGTAGCTTGCAGGTTAGCGATGGTATAATTCATGTTGTAACAATTCCAATAAAGCCCAGATGTGCTTACACAGCCCATCACTTCCTCCTCCTGTTCCCCCACCCCATGTTCTCACTTTTGGCGTTATTTACACAATTTTAGATAACATACATTCTTTCCATTTTATGAATATTAACCAATTTATATTACAGTCTTACCAGACAGCCTTTGTTTGCTATTTCACATCACATGTTATTCATTGAGTTGCTCGATCTCTTGATTTGACTCCTGAGGCTGGTGAGAATATTAGTCCTGATTCTTGCAGCTCTGTCCGCAGTGTTTTCTGTGCTGAATAGTCCGATCAGGTGTGGAAAGCATTGCTCACACATGTCTTCCATGGTGCTCCATGTCACAAGTGTTTCTTCACTGTCTTCTGGGAGGAAATGGGTGTGGGGAATCTGACATCACTTTACTTTGCTTTCATCTGAAATGACCTTGACATTTCTTCCTGTCCTCAAAGATAATTTGTCTTTAAGATGAGATGTTTTCAGCATATGCCTCAATGTTGTCTTCTCTGTGCCTGATGCCCTGTTCCCTGGGTCATGTTTTCCTCTTCATACACATGTGTGGGTATATTACATAATGACCAGTGCTTCCGGTTTTGTTTGGTTTGGTTTGGTTTTGGAAAGAGAGTGACCTCAAACTCCCTGTGTAGCCAAGGATGGCCATGATCCTCCTGCCTCTATCTCCCAAGTGATGGGATGATAAGTCCAACATTAGAAAATATTTTATTGCTTTCATCTTTTAGTGCCCTTTTACTTTTGTTGTGTTGGGATTCACATGCAGGGCGTTGAGCAGCTCAGCCATTGCTTCGCCTGCTTTCTCGGTGTGTTTCTTTACTGTTATCACAGCCCTTTGGGTCCTGTCCTTCAGACTTGTGTCTTAAATAATTCTTTTTCTTCTTTCGTTTCACTGGATTCCAGTTGTCCCCATGTTACTGCCACATGTCTTAGGAGGCAAGTGTCTCCTGCCGAGTCATATCAGACCCAGTATTGTATTCATGACTTTAGTAATCACTTCAAACTGCCGTAGTGAGTTTATGGTAAATTTTAGCTTTTTTTTTTTTTTGGTAATGTTTTTCTTTTCCTGGAGACTTTTCTCTGAAAGTGATTTCCTTTCCTATTATTCTGTGGGGTTTTTTAAAATAGGTTTTTATACTGTTGAATGGGTGACATGGGTGTCCAAGTATTGCTATCAAAAAACATTATACAATGGATGTTTTAAAACTACAGACATTTATTTATTTTCACATTTCTGTAAAAAAAAAAATGATCAGGGCCCCACTTCACCTGAATCCTGTTTGGACTTTCACTTCTTCCCTGCCTGCTTCTAGTTCTGTGATTTCCCAGCCATCCCAGTCTTCCTCTGCAGCTAAAGCACAGCCTCTGCCATTCTCCTTTTAGGTCTCTGTCTCTCAGCAGGATGATGGTGACATTGGATTATCAGTGCTTCCTGCTTCCACAGAGCCACATCACAAATAATTACCCTCAACCACTCAGTTCCAAGTAAACTCATGTGTTGAAGTACAGAAGATGAAACTCCTTTATACATTTGGGGGGTATACATATAGCCACATTGGGGCTATAATATTGCTTGATTTTAATTATTCAAATTCCATTGTTTCCTTGGAAACATGGTGCTTGCAAATTAGAATGCAAGGCTTGCCCACAGATATGAAGTTCTCAGGGCTTGAAGCAAGGACATATATACATATACAGAAAGAATTTAAGGACCTTTGCACTTTAAAATACAAGAATTACACTACACAAAAGAAACAGAGACTCTAACACATCAACTATCTGCTGCAAGGCTGCTCAGGAGATAAGGTCTCTTTAGTGTCAAATGCTCGCAGGCAGCTTAGGCACTTTGGGCATAGGACTAGTATGTGGTATTTTATAGTTACTATAGTAACTATAGGATACTTACCATCTTTCAGATAAGTGAGGGAATAATATCATAGTATGAGTGATGACTTCATCAGAAAAACACATTTTAAAAAAGGAGCCAGGATGTAAATGACGACAAATTCATACCTATCACAACCACTGGTTCAGGTCGATCATGGGACATTTCATCAGATTTTGGACATGTGTAACAGCCATATTGTTCCCACCGGTGTTTGCACAGGAAGCCTTGGTGTATCTGGATGTGGGCTGTTCAAGTGCACACACTAAGCTGTTTCTGTGATCACAAAACCTTAGTGTAGAACATACGATAGACCATTAGGTCAACCCCACCTTGGTTTACTCTAGACTGACATTTGGCTTCTGTCGCCATCCGTGGTTTCAAGTAAGATTATGCATAAAATTAATCCTCTATCTTATAACCTGAGATCAACTTAATTGTTTTCCATTTTAAATATCTCACCATAAATTCACACACATCTGGCTCAAAACACACAGCATTTTATGAAATATACGCAATTTTCACCAGTAGTTATGTCTTTTGTGATGCTTTCCTTAAGCCCTGATGGAGGATAGACCTGCTTTGTTTCTATGGTAACGCCCCCAGAGATGACAGTCTGTTCACACCAGAGCTGTACAGGAGAGAAACAACTACTCTAAAACCTCATTATCTTTATGCCCCTGTGTTGCCAAATGATGAACCTAAGTCCACTAATTAGCCATCCATGTTACGAGGTACGATTCAGGCAGTTCTCGTGTAGTTTCACCTAACCTGATCCCACGGGGATATTTGCAAATCACCATCCTCACTTTTTCCTCAGACTCTGGAATAACAGGTCACAGACCAAATGTCGTATTAGTTTTAGGCAGATTAATATTGTTAAAGAACTTTTTATTGTATTTAATAAACTGGTTCAAGTATTTATATGCATTTAAAAATGTATTAAAACTCTCTAATCTGTAACTTGTAGCCAATCAACTTTATACACTACAAATCTTCAAACGCAAAAATTTCAGATCCCCTTAGTAAAATATTCAAGGTAGTAGGGCATATGTGTTATGTCCATGGCAAAGATTTAGTGGGACCAGCATGTGTTTCCTGCAGGTTTGGTTCTGAATTTAGTCACATTGTTCATTCTTCAAGCAAAAGAATGGTCTAACAATGCTCCCCAAGTTTGGCATAAAATAACTCCAGTGATTTAGACGTTGTTAATGTGAGTTCTCAACATTCTTCATCAGGACATGTACCGTGATTTACTTTTCATGTTCTGGGAGAGGAAAGTTAACTAAGTGAAATGAGGTCAGTGTGACAACCTCTCTGAGAACTGTTGAAAAATAATAGGGAAAAAATAAAAAGTATTTGATGTGTGCCTTTTTGCAGTCTGCCTTTACTTTAATCCAAGTCATTCTGGTCTACGTTCACGTGAAAAATTCAGACCCATAGTTCAGTTTCCTCTTATGCCAATCCCTTCCCTTCAGCTGCTTCTCCTACTAAACACTGTCCAGTTTCTCAATTTTTGCTCCCAGACAAGCTTCTTGCCAGTCACCATCTTCACTCTCTTCACTGCTCATTGTCCCCCAGATCACTGTAGCCTCCCCTCATCTGCCATTTCTCTTCAGTTCAGTCACTAACAATATTGTGAGGCCCCAAATCAATGCATGACTATAAGATCTCCTGGCTGCAGCTCTCACAACAGACCTGTAGTTCCCTTTTGAAACCTGACTTTCATAAACGTTCACTCCTCTCCTTCAATTTTTTTCTTAAATCCTAATTATCTCCATAGAAGCCCAAAGTCACTAGATTAGCTCAGAACCAACTTCCAGATTTAACTCTTCATTATTTCTTCAGGTTTGCCTTTCCCACTATCTCTAACAGCCCACCATCCCCTTCAGCACTCAGTGTGACTAACCAAAGGGACCACAGTCAGTGACTTGGGCTTTGCGAAGTTGCTATATCTTTGCTTGAGTGTTTTCTAAAACATCCTTTTCTTCACCCTTAGGTTTCAATTTGGTAATCATTTCTTGCAGGAAAACTCAGATTTTTTTGGGGGGGTGGTCTTGTGTTCATCTACAGGATAATCCCAGAGCCCTTATCAGTCTACTATGACTGTTTTTCCCCCCTTTGGCAAGTTTTAGTTTGATGTTGTAAATACATCAACAACTATCTAATGAGGCTACTTAAATGGTCCTCCCTTCTTCAGCTACCTTTCTATGTACAGTCAATTGTTCTTCTTATTTTGACAATGACAATATCTTCCCCCACAAACAAAGCAAACTGACCCAAGCATATCAGATCAAACTAAATGTAGAGAATGTTATCTCAAGCATATAAAAATCTTCTGTATCTTATTATGCAAGACAGTGGGGTAACTTCCCCAAATATCTGGAAATCTTGAAAAGATATATTTATTGACTCCTAACTTATCTTCATTGAAGGATGATTCTATAATATTTTTGTTGTGTGATATTTTGATCACATTCTGACAATAAAGCTTGCTTTGAATCAGAGCGCAAAGCTAGCCACTAGCTGACCAAAATTGACCATAGAGGTTTTGGAGGACTGAGGACAGAGAGAGAGACAGGAAGTGGTAAGGCAGGTCTTAGGGAGGATCTCAGTCCTTTTGGTTAATGGAACACAAGAGATAGGAGGTTACTGGTTGCTTCTCTGACACTTCTCTGATCATTCAGATTCTTCTGACTCCCAATTTTTATTGATAAAAAATAATAGGTAAGTGCATCATCTTGTGCCCCATGTTGGGCACCATTTGTAGGTATTTTACTGTCCTAGTAGCTGCTTCCAAATAGCCACTCAGAGACTTATTATTAATTATAAATGCTTAGCTGACAGCTCAGGCTTATTACTAACTAGATCTCACAACTTAAATTAACCCATTTCTATTCATCTATGTGCTGCCCCAAGGCTCATGATTATTATCTCTCTTGCAGGACCTGCTTTCTTTCTTTCTGTCTGGCAACTCTGACTCTGCTCTCCTTCTTCCCAGCATTCTCTCTGCCCCAAAAGTCCTGCCTAGCCATCAGCCAGTCAGCTTTTTATTAACAATGGGAGCAATACATATATATATATATATATATATATATATACACAGTGTACAGAGATTGTTCCACAGCATATTTTAATGGTTGAGATTTATTAAAACTTTTGTTTATGGTGTAATATATCATTTATCATTGTGAATGTGCCCTATGTATTTAAAGAAATTTCTCTGACCCAGGTATGGTGTCGCAGATATTCTTGCCCCAGGTATTCTTAGTAAGACTTTCAGAAAAAGATATGCATGGGCAAAGGGCAAGGTAGCAGTGTAACTTTGTGATGAAGCACTTGCTTAGCATACGCAAAGCCTTGGGTTCAAATCCCACAAGACAAAATTAAATAAATAGAAGTGTTTTTATAAACTTTTTGCATAGGACATTTTATAAATATCAATCAGTTCAAAATAACAGTGCTGTTTTGGTGTTTTTTTTTCTATCAATTATTGTTTAATCAATCAATTACTGTTTTACAAATTTCTTACAGAAAGGAATTAAAATGCCCATATACAATTGATATTTGTTCACTTTTCTTTCTAGATTTCCTGATTTTCAATTTAAGTACAGCAGTTAGGTATCAAGGCTAACACACATCCATACCCATTGATTCTCTCATCGCTATAAACCGCCCCACTTGGTCTCTGGCAACACTTTTTTCCTTAGTACCTATTATGTCTGTTTTAGTCACTGTTCTTACTGTTCAAGTAACATGTGTTCCCCACCCATTCCTTTTAAACTGACCTTAATGTCTAAGTTGCATGTTTTCTCTGTCTTCTTATCTAGTTTTAAAGCTTAGCTTTTCAATTTGAATATTTATTTTCCTTTTTGCTTCTGATTGATTAATTTATATTGTGCCATATAAAGTTATCAAAATTGTGCAGCTGTGTAGTTTCATTTATTGCTTGTATGTTTTGTTATTATCACTGTGGTGGCTATTGTTAATGATCAACTTGACAAAATTTAGAATTACCTACACCCAAGAGATGGTCAGTGACTAACTCCAGTGCTGTGGCTTCCCTGCCCTGATAGATTGTAACCTGGAACTATGAGCTGAAATAATTTCTCTCCTAAGTTGCTTTGGTAGTGGTATTTTACCAACAACAGGAAAAGAAATAAAGACATTCACATACTTTGTGTTGTTATATAGTATGTACCTATTTTACATTCTTAAGATGTAAACATGACAATAGTTTAGGTTTTTCTTAAATAGGCATATATAGTTACTTGCAGAAAATGTGTGCTTGTACATTTCCCTAATCTATAATTTTTATTTTTTCCTCAAAATCTGTGCCCATATTTGGTATCATTTTTCTTCATTCCAAAGTAATTTATTTGGCACTGAATTTTCTACGTTTTGTCTATATGAAATGCTGTTTATTTCTGAATTATTTCCAAATGACACTTTTGCTGAACATAGACTTTAGGGTGGGCTGTTGCTTTTCTTTTATATTTAGTACTTTAAAAACATGCCTTTGATGTTTTTAGTTTTTATTCCTTCTGAGAAGTCAGCCATTGTTTTGTTTTTTTAACCACTTTTTTTTAACTTAATAAACCATCTGGATATTTTCAACACCTTGCAACACATGGATCATCCTTGGCTTTGGGTTCAGCAGTCTTCAGAGCACCTCCTTGTTTTCTTTTGTCTTTAACTTGTGTTGACTCCTATGCAACCATTGGACCTGTAAGTTGTTGCTTATCATCAGACTTGAATATCTTCAGGGATCAGTTCTTCAAACCTTTTTCTGTCCCCTTATCTCTCTTTAATTCCTCATGGCATTTTCAATCACACATATTTCTATACTTTTTTTCCTATCAGACAGTGAGAACTGCCCCTTACTTTTTGATCTTTTGGTCTTACTAATTTATTTTAATCAGATTTACTAGTTCTGTTCATTGGTGCTCAAAATTACTGACATTTTAATTTTAGGCTATTTATTTTAAGTTCTCAGTTTCCACTTGATTCTAATTTATCTGCTATGGTTTCCTATCTGTTAACTCATTGTGGCCATACTTTCTTAGGTCAGTCTTCCTCCTGCTTGTTCAAATGTGTCAAGAGTAGCTTTGATGACTACATTTTTCTTAACTATGGACCTTATATTTTTTTCTTATGTGTAGTCATTTTTATTATATGCTGAATACTGTATATGAAACTAAGACTGAATTTTGATATAGACCTCTAAATATGATGTTTTTCCAGCATAGCAAACAGTTAACTATGTCTGCAATTATCCTCTGAATTCTACAACTCCTGCTATAGGTAGTGACGGAAACTTCGGCTCTCTTTCCCTTGCCTTCTAGCTACAACTTTCAGCCATGCCTCCCCGTCTCCCTGCCTCCCTTGTGTACATGTAATTCAAGGTTCAGCCAAGGACCTGAGTAGAATGGACACAGTTTGGGGAGCATTTCACCATTCAGTTTCTCTACTTACAAACTGCATCGACAGACTCCTCCTGTCAGTAACATTCTAGTCCCTGCTTGCATTTCAGCCTCCCACGTAGTATGCACTGAGGGTGACCACAGGAAAAAGGTCCACAAATCCAAACCCACTTTGTGTAGTTTCAAGAATTGATTCCTCTTCAATACTTAATCACTCTTGACCACTCTCCAGTGCTTTCTTATAATGGAAGGGAAACCACTAACAGCTTTTGAGGGTTTTCTTTAGGACAGCAGTTGACATTTCTCAGACCTATTTGCTAAAATTAATTACATATGAAACAAATATTTAAGCAGCTTTTACATGGGAAACTGTAGTGTTGTCATATTTTCATAGTGGAACCCTGTCCTAGAGAAGAAAGTGTTGCTTTCCACCCCCATTTTCCATTTTTTTACGTGTGTGCATGTTTACATGCCTGTGGGTGCATGTGCAGGGTGATGTTTGGAGCCATTACCTGCTCTTCCAACTTACTCACTGAGGCAGTGTTTGTTAACCAAATCCAGGGTTCAGTGATCTGACTGGTACCTTAGCCCAGTTTGCTCTGGAGATCCCCTCTCTGAACCAGGCCAGATCTCATTGCCACCTGGTATTTGTGTCGCTTCTGAGGATCCAGTCTTCTGTCCTCATACTTGCAAGGCAAGCACTTTAACCACTGAACAATCTCCAGCATTTACAAGTGTTGTTATTTATGTCTATTTCTCATCACAAACAATCTATTTTTGGTTATGGTTATGTAAGACTATTGGCTAATCATCAGAGGTAAAAGTTAGTTTTCTTCATGTGCTTGGAACCATATTAAGTTCTTTTTTTTCTCGATAGGGTTTCTCTGTGTAACCATGGCTGTCCTGGAACTCACTCTGTAGACCAGGCTGGCCTTGACCTTACAGAGATCCTCCTGCTTCTGCCTCCTGAATGCTGGGATTAAAGGTGTGCACCATCACTGCTCAGCCCATATTTTCTTAATGTAGTTACTTCATTTAATTATTGCAACTCTTCAGTAAGGTAAGTACTGTTATTGTCTGTATTAAATAGCTTTTAAAAATGGGCTACATAAAGTCTTATGAATAGCTACTACATTTTTGGAAACTAGCAGAATTGGATTTCAAATGAAGAACTTTGTCTTCAAAGTCAACTCCTAGTCCCATTTGCTGACTGTCAACGGCTCTTGGAGGTATTGTGAGATTCCCTTTTCAACCTTGTGTCTGACAGAACAAGGTTCTACAGTGAACAAATTGGTCAAATAAGATCCGAATGCCGTGGGCCTTCTTTGTGCCAGATACCTTACTCTGCTTACATACAGCTGCTCATCTGACAGTCAATACAGACCTGTGAGGTTGACATTGCAGGAACATTTTAGAGGCAAGAAGATGGTAGCATAACAAGCCCAAAGTCAGACTTAGAGGAAGGTAAGTCGGGGCATAAATGCCTCGGGCACTTATTAATTCACATTGCACTTTAACCTGCAACCCTGCCCCATCTGTTTCAGTCCACATCCTATCTGCTCTCCCTATTAGTCTCCCTCTAGTTTAATTCAGAATCATAGAAATGATGACTAAGGAAGTCAAATAAATTCCTTTCCCCTGAATCTCAATCAAATTGAAATCTTACATTAAAAATAAAGTTACTTTGATCCTAAACACTAAAGTCCATGGATAAGTATAGTTCTCATCCCTCATCAAAGAAACTTCCCTTTGAAAGAGACAGAGACCATTATAGGAAACCGCAACAGCCAAAATGCCAAAGCTGATGATGATAAAATGCCCCAAACCAATGTATACATTACAACACTACTCCTGCACCTAAGGCTCAGAGAACATCACAGAAGTGGGGCAGAAAGATTTTAAGAGCCAGAGGACCAAGGAATTTGCTGTGATGGTGTGTATCTTGGAAATGACAGGGAAGCTAGACTCATGATACCCAAACAATATGGCTGCCTAACCAGGACATGAACAATGACAAAACCAATGGACATGCTATTGTGAAAAGGGAGACTCTCACAGGGCCCCACCACTAAACAGAGAACTACAGGATGAGTTCTACACCTACAAGATGCTGAGACAAGGAGTAATAGTCCTCCCCAGGGAAGAGCACATCAATTGGTTATTCAGTACTGAGTGGTCAACCCTGAAAACATACACATACAAGCAACACTAAACAGACTCTGGAGATTTTATTAACATATTTATGCATTTATACATATGTGTAACAACAACAAAGAAAAGGAGGCCATCAATTTGAGAGGGAGTGAGGGGTGGGGTACATGGAAGAGTTGGAGGGAGGAAAGGGAAGGGGACAAATGATCTAATTATATCTAAATTAGAAAAGTAAAAGTAGATACATTTTTAAGTGTTACCTACTATATCCTTTAAGGCAATCCCTTCCTCTTTCTTTTTCTTTTGGAGCACACATTTGGTTTAACAGAAATACTGAAGGTATTTTCATTTGCAGGTGTCTTTTTCTCTCCAGCATAACATTGGTTTGCTTTCTTTAAAAACATGAAAGAAAGTCTCAGTGGCTTCCAAGGACATGAATTATTTAATATTTTACATTAGTTCACCTCATTTACTAGAGTGTCCTTGGGACATATTCATTACACAGGAAGGATATCAGGGGAAACATTTTAAGAACTATAATAATAATAATAATAATAATAATAATAATAATAATAATAGCCAAGCAGAAATCTGAAATCATTGTAAACAACTCTATGCTCTTAGATTGCATTAAAGAGCATAGAATATTAACAAAATGGTCATGAGGCTTTTAACTTGGCAGAGTTTATTCAAAATGTCCACATTACTTATTTTCATCCTGCCCTGCATAAACTGAGTAGATCCAATTACCTGATGCCTTGCTTTGAAACACTGTAATCCAAGCCCTTCTTAATATACCCCTTCTGTTGTCTAATTATGTCATTCTCAAGAGTAAAGTTATAAAATCAAGCCTTGAAAGGCATAAATTGACCTTCCTCATATGCACAATAATGTCAAGATAGGGAGATTCTCGTGAAGTAGATTGGAGTCAGTTAGGACCTTCCCACTTGCCTCTCGTGTATCCTTCATCCCTGTTGCTGGGCTGTGCCCTGACCAAGCAGAACATTGCCATTTTCAGTTAAACTGGAGAATTAATTTCCCACATGTGCCCTTCTCATCACCACATCAGAAAGAGAGAATTGAAATTCTAGTCATTGGGTGGGTCTGTCACAGTGTATGTTTTTCAAACCATCTGCTATCTTCGAAAGCAATGTACCCTGACAGACCTCCCATCCAGGGCACATCTCTGTTATTGTAGTTGAAGTCAACACAAAGATTAATAATCCTTTACGGCTAGATGTCAAGTGTTTGACTGAACAAAAATACAGATGCTGGATTGCACTATCTGATACAATGTTCTAACCACTAAGATGAGAAGTCCTGTGTCAATTCTTTATCAAGATGAGAATGCTTGGAGACATTATTAATAACACCTGCATTAGCCTATCTAAGGGGGTCATTTCCCTGGATCTCTGATCTCTGTAGCATCTTGTCAGGCTATAATGAAGTCATCTATTAACATCCACAAAATAGACTACTGTATTTTGTGGGAGACTACTCAAGAGGAGAGGTGAATAGTGCTAGTCATACTCTGCAAGAAAGACAGTTTAAAAGCTACATGTTTCTCTTTCACTGAATGCAATACTATTCTCTGATTTTTCATGCTATAAACTCTATTATATCCAGTCATCATATATAGATGATATAGATATAGATGATAGGTGAGATAGATAGATGACAGATAGATGATCGATAGATAGATAGGTAGATAGATGATAGATAGATAGATAGATAGATAGATAGATAGATAGATAGATAGAT